>VYZV01008162.1:38406-51892 GCA_013401275.1 Pandion haliaetus | reverse complement strand
GGCCAGAGGCGGGTCCGACTTTTTTGAGCCGGAGAAGCTTCTAGCAGCTTCTTAAAGGAGCCACCTCTGCAGCCCCCTCCCCCACTACCAAAGAAAACCGCACCACACAAACCCATAACACATTAATTTTTCTCAGAGCTTCTTGATCCTCAGTACATACAAGGTATCTAAATGCTGGTGAGGGTAAGAATTAGTTTGTATAGGCTAGATTGGTTTAGGACTTTGTGGCTTTCTAGGTTGCTATTCATTTAGGTTGTGTCTTCTGATAAGAAAGATGGGAACCCTTGACAGTGTCTACTGCATAGTCCAGAGACTGCTTAGCCTGTTGACCACACGGAATAGCAGTATACCTAGCGATGGTTTTTCAGCTCTGATAGTAGTGGAAAAGATTATTTATTCCTGCTATGAAGTAAGAACTCCAATGCTGTTACCTCATTTCAGTACACAGATGCCTAATAAAACCATTGCTGACCTACTGGGTTGAAAAGCGAGGCAGGGGTCTTGTGCAGTATTGCACCACAGGGATAACAACATCCCAGTCTTGCAGGTTCCTGTAGTTTTGCCTTCTGCAGGAAACTAAGAAATCATTAAGCTTTAAAACCCCCCCTTTTTTTTTGGTTTTGCACAGACAGAAGGTAAATAACAATCTTTGGCTGGATGAAGTGGTAATCTGATTAAGTGTTATCTCTAGTGCTCTGTGCTCTAAGTCGAGACCATTCCTACATTCTCGTATACATGATACCAGAAATGAATTGTTTTCCATAGAGATAGCATTTGGAGGATGTGTTATCTGTAGGCAGACTGCAGTCTCTGATAATGAGTCTGGGGGAGTCATTGCCATATTGGGCAGCTAGCTGATGAGTTCCTCTAGAAACCCTGATAAGACCCTTTCTGCATAATGTCCATATGCATGTAAATACTGTTTAAGATTCCACCTAAATGAAATTCAGCTCAAAACACTGAAGTTAATTGGAGTCCTAATTACTCTGTTGGGAGCTGACTCATGCATTGCAATGTTAACTAGTTTAGATTTTTCCTGTATTTCCTTTTTTTCCTATATAGTATCATGGTCAACTCTAAAAAGCTGACATTCATTGTGTCTTGCTGTACTACTGAATACGGACACCATAATGCTTTCAATAAAAAAAAGAAAAAGGCAACACCATGATACTTCAGACTCCCATGTGGTAAAAAAAAAGAAATAAAATGGGTTTTTTTGCCATGTAGAAACCTCTTTTCAGGCTTCATCTCTGCCTTAACCACCTGGATGTGTCCTACCTATGCACCTGGATGTGACAGGGCTAAGGTGCTCTACAGCTCCCCTTGCAGCCTAATTTCGGTGAGGAGGGAAGCTGGCTGGACACACTTGAAGTTCCATTATACCCATATTAGTTCCTTCATCTCGTCAACTGAGAGACCATGAGTGCAGAGCTAACCATTGCTTTACAGGCTATATACAGGTTGTACATGCCAGCTTCAAAGACAGGCAAATTTTATCACTGTATTTATTGCCAAAAATAGTTAATTAAATGTAAAATACTAAGCATATTTACCCTGAAGACAACATAAGAGTTGGATCTAAAAAGGAACCATAATTGCAAAATTGGTTCAAGATTACCCTTTTTAAAATTTGCTTTTAATGTATATTTACCCTAATAGAGCTAGACTACAGTTTTGACGTATTATCAGTGTCAGAAAAGACCATAATCTTGCTATTTAAATCTAATTTGCAAGTTATTATTTTCATGAAGTATGTGAAAAATGTATTTCATTTTCTGTACAGGCAACTATTTTGTTATGATTTAGGTAAGGTAAATTATCAGACTTATGACTGGATCAGCAATTCTTATCGTATGCACTTCTCATTATGGTAAATTTCATTTGCCTTGTACTGAAAATATTTATGCTGACCACCAAGCCACCTGTGGTCAGTCACAACTACTTTAAGTAATTTTTTATCTTTTCAATTATTTATAATCCTAGTTGGCTCAACTTACTTAAACCTGTATGTCACCTTCTTTTCATTTTTCATGCATGGTCACAGCTTACATGAAATTTCAGTAGTCCTTTATGCCTCTGTGAAATATACCTATAATTTTCCCTTTATAAAAATGGAAGCCAAACTGGAAGAATACCGTGTGATAAATTTGTGTATTTTTCATTACTATGGAATGTGAACTATTTTCTCTACTGTATATTTAGCTGGTTTTTGGCTTTGAACTTTTGCACTTCAATCAAAGTGCAATTTTGAACAAAACTGTTTCTTAACTTTTATAGGAGGCTCAGCTAGATTTCCTTTTTCATTGTAACTAGCTTGCAGGATAAAAGATATCAGCAGAGAACACCTCATTATCAGACATGGATCAAAATATATAACAAAAGTAACCAAAGGTACACATATATGCATATATGTTGCCAGGAAGTGATTACACATTTGTATCACACAAGCAGTGGTTGCAAGTAATAATTAAAGACTTGCTGTCTTTATATGTTATTCCTTCCCCTTAAACTTTTGCTCTTCCTGCTGCCACCATTGAGAGAACAGCAGGAGCACTAGCAGAGACAAAACACCAACTGGCTGCTGTTGTCATTGCTTAAGTGAGGGCATCTGCCCATCAGCAAAAATGTCAGTTACTTTTCTAAATATAAAGTTTAAAAAAGTACCTGAAAGGCTCATATTCACAGAGTTATTTCTTGCTTTAATGAAGTTAATACATTTAAATAATCCTGAAGCATTATTGGACTCCTACTATGTTCTACAGTTTTTTTCTCTTCTACATAAAGCTGCTGTTTGCCATATTATTTTTATGCCTGGAACTCTCTTCTGTCTTTTCTACTGATTGCCTTTTTTTTTTTTTATTGTGAACATATTTCCCATGTTGAATAGGATAATATTTGGCATTGAGATGGTTATTCTAATGACTATACACTAGAAATTTTATGAATGGCACATTAATTCTGTTTCTCCATAAATCCACAGTACAAAACTCCAAAGCTAATCTCGCAGTATTAGACAGTTTAGGGGAAAATAGCTGGCTATTGTCATGTTTCCTGATTTAAGAGAGATTATTCTCCCTTCTCTGTACCACAATAACAAGGCTGCAAAATGACCTATTTATCTTTTATTGTCCAGCTCCTGGGAGACAGAAGGTGTAGGCAGAGTGTGGAACTTGAATGTCCAGCTTGCGGATTTTTTCCACCTTGTGTCCTGTGGAACAACAAAAGAATGTGTGCAGCTGGGATCTGCATCCACCCCATCCTTTGTTCACCATTTCTCATACCCTCTGGAATTAAGGTGTATTTTTTTTTTTTTCCCCACAAATGAGTTCATAAAGCTTCAATAAATGAAATAAGACACTGAAACTCAATTCTAAGGAACAAAATACTATGCATAGCTCTCAGACCAGGGGAGAGGGGAAAGGAGGACAAATTAAGCTGTGACTTTCTCCAAATTTTTCTGACACACTTCTTCCCCTTCCTATACCAGCTCCGAGCAATGGGCTTGTGGAATAGATAAAATTTAAGTAAGAAATCAAAAGAATAACTGAAGAACAGATAGTTATTTGTAAGTAGATGATAGAATAAGAGTAACGTGCTCATTGTCAGACAAACTCTATGCTATCCCCATTCTTTCTGTGAAGAAAATGAGAAAAACTAAAATAAAAAGAATCGCTTTCTACACTTCTGAGGATCTTGGAAAACCAAGCTTTAAATGGAATTGAAAAGCATGTGCCACCAAGTTGCATACAGATAACCATCTCTTTTATTTATCTTAAAGCATTATAGATGCATTCAGAAGGCAAGTCATCAGTCAGCAGTGACAGCCAACATGAAAGTGTATAAGAATAAATCGGGCTTTAATTTTTCTTGACTAAGTATAGACATCTATCATAACTAATGCACTTCTAATAGCACAGCATTTTTTTTCATGAAGTAATCTCATCTATTTTGTTATATGTCTTAAACCTAATTAGAAAGCAACAGTCCTAGCAGTTATAAGACAAAAGGCAATATTTCTTTTGACCAATGTAGGTGAAATCTACTGCAATTAAAGTTATGGCAAAGTTTATGCAAGAACAGAGAGATCATATCTTTGCTAAATAGGCTGTGAAGTCCTCCTACTTTTGGTGCTTAATTACTGGTGTCATGCTTGTAACAGCGGCATCTGTGCACACTCAACACTCTAATGGGCAGCTCCTACAGGACTAATGAATTTTAATTGATGGTGTTTAGCGTGGCTTTTGGTTTCTGTCTCTTGTAGAGGAGGCTATGCCCTTCTGCTCTTCTGTCCCCAAGTGAGCTGCATCTCTGTTGGGGAGCTCATAGATACAGATGGTCAACAAAAGGTGAAGAAAGCCAGAACTCTCTGGGCATCAGTCGCTTTTCAGTGAAGATAAAGCTTGAATTGCTAATCAGCTTCTTTTTTTCCACCCAAGCTGTTTACGCTGTGGGCTTAATGTTAATCTCCTTTAGTAAGATGACACATTCCTTTTCAATTCAAAATATGCTTCCTAGGTCGACAAATCAGGAGGCGACCTGCTTCCCAGCCTCCCCATAGGTAGTTTTAAATGTAGCATTCTTTGTCAGAGGAAAAACAGAAACACCTCATGGTGACACAATCATTTTACCCACTCCCAGAGTTTTGCAAAGGACTGAAAAAAAAAATACATCTTCCTAAAAGTGCAGTTGCCTCTCTAAATGTTAGTTTTTCTGTAACTGTTCCTTTTTTGTCAGATCAAGTGTTTATTCTTCACACTGATACTTCCCTCATTTGTGCTTCCAAAAAGATGCAATGGAAGGCAAAACCTATTTGGGGGAAGTATCATTATCTTAATAAGTCTCAAGTTTCTTTTTCTTGGTATAAAAGGCTTTAAAAAGTGGTGGGGAAGTAATCTGAACAAACAATACAAGTGGCAACAACTTATTACTCAAAAATTCCTCCTTCAGGAACAAAAAAAATCTTTCAATCAGCAATACATCAGAGTGCTTGCCTGCTTTCCTGTAAGCCTGTCCACCTAAAGGGAATAATCAAAAAGTAGGAACGAGAATGTGCTGTTTGTGAGTGGTATCTCTGATCTGCTGTCATCTGTGATCCCTTTTTGCTAAAAAAAGCCAAACCAAAACGAAAACACCCCTTTCCTGTAAGCATAATGTCTTATTTTTTGAAAGACAAAAAGCAAAGGATTTTTTTTTATCTCAAATGTATTAAATATATTAACTAGATATCATCATGGATGAATGCTTCAAATAGTCATAATTTTGTATTTTTCAGATGAAAAGAAGACTGAAAAAGTTTAATGTGCCATTTTCTGGTTTGAATACTGAAATAAACAATATTTGTGTTGCTTTCCAAAACTCCTATGTCGCACCTTCATGCTGCCCACATTCTCCATCAATTTGTCAGCGTGCAACCATGGTGCTGGAATGTAAGGACGGATTCACAGCACTCAATGCCTTCTGTCTATACACCATACACAAAAATGACAAAATTTCATTACGATGTGCTGTGACAACAGATTGTTCTATATGGGTGTGGTTTTACCAAGGCATTCAAATACTTATTAACTAAAATTAATAAAACAATAATAATAATAAATTGATAACAGAGTAAAACAACAAAAAACCACAATGCATGCCTGTCTCACACATGGCCTTTTACAGTTATCCACAGCACAGGCCACAGCTTCCCCAGGGAAGTCATCTCCCTCACACTTACCCCAACAGGACCTGGAAGAGGGAACACACACTGGCTCAGTCATTGGCAAGGATGGGTCATGCTGACCATGGTACAGTCTTCCACACGGCAATCAGGTCTACCTGTGACTGACTCCTGGGGGTCTTCAGAGCATCTTCCCAAAGTTTTCTTTACCATGCAGGCCTTATGTCACTAGTCTCTTGCTCTGAGTGTTACATGGGTCATGAAATCAATTTCTTCTGGTGATTTCACCCCGTCGTTACCCTTTTCATGTACTGGCCGCTTCCTCATGTCACTTTTGCATGCTAATTTCCAGGCTCAGTTTTTTACTGCTGGATCTTATTTCTGGGTTACTATAATCACTTATCTCCAGCCAAACATCGTTTGCTTCCTTCTACCAAACACTCTGAGTTTCCCTTTCTTGCAGCTGTTCTATAGCTACAGAAGTGCTACTTCTATACGATCTGTTTCTTAAGATTAGTGTTACTTTTTGGTCTGAACCCTAGTTCAACAAAGAATAACATTTACTGGAAGATACACATATGTTTAATTATCTTACTCAACCAGCCTACCTTTGAACAGAAACGGTTCTTCCAGACTCATAACCCTTAATCTAAAAATTTACAGGAAGACCTTGCTGGGTCTCAGCTTAAGGAACCCATTGCAAAATCAAGACCTGAGTTTGACTCAAGCATAGACATTTGAAATCACCATCTCCCAGCTGTGGCTCTGCCCAAACTTCCACAGAGCAAGTGCAAGATTCTCATCTAACTTTGGCTATCAGAAAAGCTATATCTGCTTTAAGCTATGCATGTTTCCTCTACAGCTATCAGAGAGAAGTAATGAGATGTTTCCTACCCACTTTAAACACCAATTTATTCAAAAGTATTGCAGGAAAATATAGTCCAACAAGTTTGCATTAACAATTTTCTCTCTGACAAGACAGTTGTTCACACCAATTTTGATCTACAGAAAGACGATGTCATAATGCCAAACAGATGCATTCAGCTCTTTAAGAAGTTGTGCCTTTTTCATGTGGCTGCATTTCCTAGCAATGAAGCCCATGCCCATCAAGCCTTAAGAACACGTGCAGCTGTCCAATGTGACTACTAGAAATAATGCTCTAATAAGCTGCTCCAGAGGAGTTGACAAAAAGAAATTAATAAAATTAGTCACTAAAATGTGCTGCTTTTTCTTTGTATTCCAAGCTCCACAACTAAAACATGAAAGGATTTCTATGAAACTGTCAGTATCTGATAACAAGGACATATCAGTTAAAGCTGATATAGTTTTATACAAAAGATGTTCAGAAACACAAATCTATTGAGTTCAACTTACAAGTAAAACTTTCAAAACAGCCTTTAAGAAGATAATTCCATTGGTTATATTCACAAAGTGCAGATCTTAATAATTGAGTCAGGATTTGGTGGGTAATAAGAACTTCACAAAAGCTGGGAAAAAATATCCATATATGCTTACGAAAGTTTTAAAACAAGTTCATCTTCCATCATGTTTGTGCATATATTGGACCATATGTATTAATACTTTCTGGCTGTACTGGCTTGCTCTATGGGTGTAAGACAGCAATAAAAAGAATTTAACTAGCTGTTGAAGCAAGGTTTACACCTTGGGTTGAACTGATTTTTCCTGTAGTACCAGGTCTCCAGGTCACAACTATGAATGTGGACAAAGAAATTGATATCTACTTACATTCTAGGAAACAATATCCCCAGAAAGAACTGGCATAAAACAGAGTTAAAGGAATGTTGCTGAGCATTCACAAGATGTGAAGTTTTGTTATGAAAATCTCTTAAAACATTATTGAAAGGTATATTTCAAACACATTGTTTGCTCTAAACAATGAACATCAAACATGGAGTGCTTGGAGCAAGCCCCTCACTGCAGACTAAGATTTCTAATTCTGGAATTATATGTGCTGAATTTCATATGAAATACTAGATCTGTTAAAAATGCTTTCAGTAAGCCTGCTTTAATATCTTCTGTGCCCAAGAAGGTTGGTAACAATATGTGAGGATCACAGCTGGGGTGATCAGACCTTTCTGTTACCACACAAACTGTACCTATTGCATTTGTAGAAATGGCAGTCCATTTATCAAGTAAGTTGGAATGCCAATAAGTGGGCAGGTGAAAAAAGTTACAAAGATGAGGTTAATGAATGAGATACAAAGAAACAAACAAGAGCAGCAAAATACTCCTCAATGCAGCTGAATACTGAAAAGTAAGGTATATGGGAGGTTTCACGGCACCATACCAAGTAAATAATCTCTGAAGTGCCAAACTCCTTAGAGAATTATGTATGTCAGCTTCAGATAGGGTTATACTCTGTTCTCTGATCATTGTGCAGTAAGGGGAAAAAAAATCTGGGTAGTGTTGTATTTATTTAAGTTTGAAGATGCTAAAAATATTTCTACAGCAGATGGAAAGCAGCCCATCAGATGACTCTATATTGTTGTTACATACACACATACACGTATATAAAACATAAGATATCGGGATAAATTTATTGAAAACAGAGAAATCTGGGAAGCCTATCGCACTTGCTCAGAGGTTCTGCGTTTGCCATGAACAAATTATGGGCACAGAATGCAAATTTGCAGGGGCAATATTTTTGAAAGATGAGGAGTTACTCTGCAAAAAAATCTAAGGCTTCCCTTCATAGCCCCATTTCCCCAATTCAGCCTTTTTCCTGATCATACAGCTCTGTCCCCTCTTGCAACCATATGGTTGCTCATCAGCGCTTCAAGTGAGCCAGAGCAAAGACCTAAACCAGCAGAAAACTATTTGGTGGTTGGGTTGGGGTTTTTCACCCTTTATTCTGGGGGGAGTGGGAAGAGGAGACATATTTTAAATGCATTTTACATTTCTGAGTCTACTCGTGATGTGATCAGACACCCAACACAAGATAAGCATGAAGGGTGTGGCTACTCCTATCAGTAGGAGCTTTTTGTCAAATCATGATAGCTGAAACAAAACACTTAACTCTGAGATCTTTTGAAAAGAAAGAAGACTTAGCTTTACTACTGCCAGGACCTTATGAAATGGATTGCTTAGGGTACCCAGTACTAAGCAGAAATATCCTTGGTAAAATGACAAGTGATTAAAGAAAAAGAAAAGAAGGGGGAGAAAGACCATGTTGTAATAGACATGCTTCTTATGAACTTTCATTAATAGACCTGCTGTATAAAAATTTTGTACCATCCTTTCTCAAAGAAGCTATAGATATGTAGGGGGTTTCAGTTGCTATTATCACTGATGATAGGAATTAGGTTTCAACCCTATTTCATTTCACATGCAGTTCTTCCTGTGCTTCAGTCAGAAGCTGTCTGGATCTTCATATCAGCATAGGAGACCTGGACCCAGGAGAGATGGCAAGCACTATTTCTGCAGCCTCCTCAAGATGTTCTGCCAGTAGAAGGCAGCTGTTATTTAACCTAGGAAATAACCAAGACATATTCCAGCTACCAATGAAAACAAATTTGTATCAAATCAAAGCACCCTGGTAGATTTTCTGCTATTGAATACTGCCTGCTATTTAGGCCTCTTGTAAAGAGGACTGCATGCTGTAAATAGCTACTTGGCAGATTGCCATTCAAGGCCCTGTGCCAGGGGTCTACCCCAGCCTTGTTGTAAGCCTGGACCCATGGGTTCACCTACCATCATGAGGCCAGAAGTTTGAAAGACACTGGTATTATTTAAGGCAACAATTTAATTTACTTTAAACATTAAAAACAAACAAGCATAATGAAATCCACTGCAATGGTAACTCTGTGCACACTCATGTTGAGCAAATATATCGATCACCCTTTGCAAAGATGTACTTCAATATGTTGTAAAACCTTGCTAATATAGTATAATAAATAAAATAGGGGAGGGTTAAGTGCGTGACATTAAATCAGCATATTCTGTAGCAGAGATACGAAATAGCTCAGGGCACTACAAAATAGCTCAGGGCATTTGCTTCCTAAAGGAGCATTAACTAGCTTTCATATGTGAGTCCAGTGATCAATAGACAGTTCAATTACCAGACCTTCATTCTAGCTCTCAGTAACACGATATTATCTAATCCATGTCCTACCCATTATCAGTAAAAACAAGGGTGTTGTAAACTAGCATACCTCCATCGCCTTCAAGGGAAGCCTGTTGAGATGTTTTGGGCCAGATCTCAGTCCGGGTATCTGCTTCCCAACTTTTCTTGGTAAGAAAAAGAAGTTTTAAGGTCACTAAGGAAAGACTGTACAAAACAGCTGCTCTACAAGATGATAGAAATATTTTCTTCAAATGAATGAGCTCAAAGTCAAATACATGGAGGCTTTTGGTGTGCAAAACTTTGGGGGATGTACACTTTGCATTTCTGGTTTTCTTCCCTTTCTCATTTGTTGTTTCTGTATATCCTACTCCTTGGATCTATCTTTTCTCTTCCCATGACAGCTGCTCACTGGCAAGAAAAACATCAAAGTAATATTGGAAACAGTTTTGTTTCCCAAGTCCTTTGACCACCTGAAGCTGTAACAAGACATTCATGCAAAATACCATATCTGCAAAGGTATTGCTGAAAAAAGTAACATGATCCTGAGATTCTGTCCTCTGCTTACAACACACAATTTCCACCCACACACCTGTGAGGTCTTTTAATTCACACATTTTCATGCAATGCTGTTGTCTGAGGAGAAAATAAACCTTGGCTTGAAATGGGAAGGTTTCATCTAGAGTAAACACAGACTAATTTTTGGTCTGTAAAAACCTTCAAGCAGGATCATATGATATGCTCAGATGATCAATATCAGCATACAGAGTAAAGTATCCTTCCTGAGCATCTAGCAGCCCACAGGAGTACCTGTCAACTCCATTTCTGCTTTGCTTATTCCATGAGTCACACAAAGCAGTCAGAGACCTGGTTTTACCCCCAGAAGCACCAGCCACGATCATCAAACCACCACCAGGCAGAAAAAGGTGAGGTAATGGTTTGCATCAGTGGTAGTATAGTAAGTCATCATTCCTCCCCTACCCAGATGGTAGTAGGAATGGAGTGGTGCCATCCCCATGCTGCTC
Organism: Pandion haliaetus; assembly: GCA_013401275.1. Classification (NCBI taxonomy): domain Eukaryota; kingdom Metazoa; phylum Chordata; class Aves; order Accipitriformes; family Pandionidae; genus Pandion; species Pandion haliaetus. The sequence goes on along the minus strand of VYZV01008162.1, from coordinate 41,127 downwards.
CCTGAGGGGCACAGAGCCAAGTTGTCCCTCACCTGGAGCAGAGCACAGGGACACGGCAGGCTGTGTTCTGGCATCTGACAACAAATCAAACAGTTTACATCAAGTTTGTCTGTGTGGCTTGATGCAGCATACATACATAGCCAACAGTTTGCACAGAGTTGCTATGGCCTTGATACATTAGCTTTAGTGGAGTAAGTTCAAAGCATATTGGTGTAACCAAGTGAAGCATCCCAGTTCCATGGTGCTGAGGCTGAAATCAGAGTAATTGATGTAATTTGTAATCAGTACATTATTTCTGGAAACCTTCTGCAACAGGATGTTATTTAAATGTCTAACAATCAGTACAGACACTTAGAAAGATAGACACAGTTCAAAAGTCTGTGCTGTTTGGTTTTGTTTTGGTGGTGTTTTGTTTTTTCTTAACAGATAAAGCAACTGTGTTTCAGGGTCTGAGTACAGAGCATCAGCAATACTTAAACATAGTTCCTTTGGGGAAAAACAGCAGCTGCCCCCCACAAGCCCACAGAGGAAAGCAGACGGATTGCCTTTTTGACAATCAAAGCTTTAACAGGAAGAAGGCACAGACAAAAGCTGGTGAGATATGGCTATTAGAATGCCTGCAAAAATCTCACGCTTGTACAATTACAAGGTAGTATTGCTGTGAAAGATTAAATCAATAAAGAGAAAAGGGAGAGAACAAGAATAGACTGCATTTATTTCTGCCTCTGTTAGTGCAGGTTTATATAATGCAGAAGCCTGGTCATTTCAAATGTTCATCCACATCTTAGCAAATTACATCTGTTTAAATAAATAAATAAATAGACAAATAGTAAAAAGGGAATAAAAATAAATAAATAAATACCAAATAGGGATGCATTTAATCCATTTTTGCCAAGGCAACTTTATTTAGAAAGCTGTTTACCTCTCTGAAAAGTCTCATTAGGCATAAAAACAAAGAATGAAGTTGATTAATGTGCTCTAAGTGTGATGTTCAAATTGTAATTTTCATATACGTAAATGGATGCTTCTGCTGTATTTTGTTTGATAATTTACAGAGTTAGCACCGTCCAAACCACTAATCAGTTTCTTTTTATGAAGACAGCTGCAGAAGATCCTTTTAGAATGCTAATTTTCATTAGTGCCTTCGCTCACCAAGAACTAGAGCCTTTCTCACAGATAACTTCATCACTGTAAACTGGGCTTGGGGAAATTCAGTTCACTTATAATTCAGTTGTTTGGGGATTTTTTTGTTTATTTTGTTTTTTTCAGTAGGGTAATCTGAAGAGAAGAAGAAAGAGCAGCAAAAAAAACCCTAAGTGGATGGATTTAAAAGAGAAGAATGCCTATAAATCAAGACTGAGGTAGTTTATCTTTTCCTCTTTTTTTTGATATTATCATCTGCTGAGCTGGCAGAAAAAAAGCAAGTTACACAAAGGTAGCATTTCTCTAGGCGCTGTCTGTATATTTTGTAGGATGGTGACATTAATACAGATTAGTTTTAACACACCACTTTTCTAGTAATTCTGTTCTAAAGCCCCTTTAATGCAAAAAGTAGTGCTGTAACCATATGCACTGTGGCAGGAAACAGAAAAGACAAACAGATTAATACACTGGGTTACCATGTATGAAAAATCAGGCTTAAATCAGAAGTAGTTATAGGATGCTATGGTGTGTTTTATGGAATTTCCTCAGTTTCTCTCAGCAGTGCTAAAGCTGGCTCAGTGGCAGCATTAGTTTCTGTTAATTTGGAATTTTCATGCTCCAGTGACAGTATTAATTTTTTATGCCATTGTAAATAGTAGGTAACCAATCAAATGGTCTAAATATATTAATGTTCTGCCTTTGCACATAGGTATGAGAAGATTAGACTAATTCTGCTATACAAAGAAAAGAGCCTCATGGAAGCACTGAAAGTACATTTACTGTTGCAAGGAAGAATGATTTTTCTCAAAATATTTTGCACAGGACCGGAACAAAATTAGAGGTACTCCCCTAGCTTTAATACTGCAAACAGCAGTAATGAAACAGTCTAGCAGCTTTTATGACAAATCCAAGTATAAGGGTGTTAAATAAACTCTGACAGTTTCAGAAATCAGTCTGAGAACAGCTGACACATGTTCAGGAGCCCCTGAAGTATCTCCACAATGATTAGAGATCTGAATCTACACTTCAGCATGGAAAATGTCCTCTGTTGCCTTTCCCAGAAATATGTGCTTATACCCATAAGCTCCAGCTTGAGTCCTTTCCATTAAATCTTCCCATCTCTTCCACTTAAGTCTATACTGTGCGTCCTCTTCTCATCTGCCTCTTGATCCAAACAGCTGCATACAGCCTGCCCACCCCGATCTAAGTCACTGAAATTATATTTAGGGTCAAGCAAGCAGATTTGGGATCCCTCTTGTGGAGAAAGAGTCACACTGATGAGACTACATAAGCAGGATGGGATTTTCCAAAAGGCAAAATAATATTCTGTGGTAAGGCACCTTGAATATCAGTCTGTACAATTACTGCAAGAAAAAACTTTGTACTTGTGAACTCTCTGTCTTTTGGCCTAACTTCCATAATTCATTGGCTCTATGTGATGTGTTTATAAGTGATTTCATGAAAGAATGAGAGAGAACAATTACGGAAGCTGTGCCTTAATGAGAGCTGGGGTGAGGGCAAGGATTACAGTGTACTACTGAACTGACAGGATATATACTAAAATAGCTAGCATAGCAG
>VYZV01008162.1:11628-35757 GCA_013401275.1 Pandion haliaetus | reverse complement strand
TGCAGATCGAATCACCCTTGTGCCCTGCAGCCAGCTGGTTTGGGGAACATCTGCCAAGCAGATAGTCTGGGAAAGAGAACAACATCTGGCAGCAGCTCACAGGCTACTGATGTTTAGTCTCTTTGTTATCCCACGAGAGGCACCTTCCTTTACTGGGCATGGTTGATGGCTGGACTCTATGATCTGAAAGGCCTTTTCCAACCTAAATGTTTCTGTAATTCTGTGATTCCCTGCATCTGCCTGGACTGTCTGTGAAGAAACAGGGGGTGAAAACACAACAGCCCAGAAGACAGAAGGACCAATGCGGAGCAAGCTCAGATCCCAAGTACGGTGATGCAGAGCTCAGAAGGTCAAGCCTGGGGAAGGACTCCACTGGTGCAGCACCACGTAATGCCCGTTCAATGGCCAAAGCAAATGGGGTGTTTAAAGACAGTAAAGGGAGCTGAAGGACAGCACCACTGAGCGGTTTCTTGATGACCACGGTTTTTCCCCAGTCCTGTCACATGCTCCAGGCCCCAACCATCATGGCGACTCTCCTCTGGACTCAGTCTACTTTGTCAACGTCTATCTTGTACCGGGCAGCCTGCCACTGGACGCAGTAACCCACTTCTTGTCTCACAAGTGCCAAACAGAGGGGAATGACCTCTTCCCTCAACCTGCTGGCTATATTCTTCCTAATGCAGTTCACCCTGCCATCAGCCCCAGGGCCCACTGCTGATTCACATTCAAGTTATTGTCCTATAGGTCCCCTTTGTCCTTTAGTGCCAAGCTCCCAGTTTTACCATTTCTCTGAGGGTAGAGCTGGCTCCCAGGCCCTACTGGTGCATGGAGTTATTCCTTTCCAGGTGTAGGACCAGGTGCATTTCCCCTTATGAACTTCATAAGGATTTTATTAATCCATTTTGCCACCCTCTCAAGATCTTTCCAAATTTCAGTCTGGCCTTCCAATATGTTATCAGCTGTTTCCTATCACAGTTTCTGAGAGTGCACTCCCTCTCACTGCCTATTTCCTTAAGAAATGTAGTATGTACTTTCCACACCAGTATCAGTCCCTCAGGTATGCCTCTCATAACTTGTCATTGCTGAACTTTGAACATTGACCCACCAGCCTTTGAGCCAGATGAAGTCTCTACAATTTGAAAAAGATAAGTTTATGATTCTGGTTTTCATTAAAGAACTATACTAGACAGGTTGAACGGGGACGCTGCAAGCTCACAGTAAGGACTAGGAAGAACTGACAAAACAGTTGTAGGTGGATAAGAGTAACACCCGAGAAGAAAAAAGATTATGTTATTAACTTTAAAACTAGTGAAAATTTGAAATCTTATATACTCCCAGATAGTTAAGACAACACCTTCTACCCCAAAAGACCCAGTCTGGGTGGTTGGGGGCAGGGGCAGGGCGGTTGGGGAGAAAGGTTAAAGACAACCAAGTCTGCAGATACATTTATGCAGAGTTTAATAGTCTTACCTCAAAAGAACAGAACAAACTTCCCCACCTCTTTAGTTGGCTTTTGATCAATAATCTTATTCCTTACATTCTCCTGATACCAATGTAAACTTTCTACTCTTTATGGTGTCTATACTCAGCTTCACTTTGGTCTCTTCAGCTCACATTCACTCCCCTTCTCTTCATCCTCTCTTTGTAAATATAAACCCAGATGCTACCTGGTTCGATGAAACAATGTAGACTCCTCCAATAGACAGAAAACTGCCTATATACCTCATCATAAAATGTCTAATAACCCTCTTTATGACACTAAAAATTGTTACAGAAGAAGAGGAAGATTAATTGTTCTTCATGTTTACTCTTATAAGACAAGAAAATTAGCTTGATTTGTAGTATAAAAGATTTAAAGTGAGAAATTAAGAAAATGTTCTGTATTAAGTACAGGAAAAGGCTACCTAAATTGTCAGCTTAATCCTTAATTTTTTTTAAACAAGGAAGTGATGAAGAGAGCCACCTGTAAGTGTCTGAACTGTGCATGTTTCATGACTATCTATACCATGATCCATTCTCAAGACACTTAGTTTTCTGGCCTGAGAAACCTCAAAACAGCATAAAAAGCTACTGTGTGTCATGGCTCTGTTCCTAGGGTTTGTACAGCCAGAACCACACAGACCCTCAGGACAGATGTTGTGGAAAAACTTTGCACGCAGCAGGTCTAGCAGGCAATTCTGGACCACAGCAATTATATGATTTTTTTTCAGCGCTTAATGAAGTGTGCTGTTGGGAAGGGTCTGAGCTGAGGGGTCACTGAGGGTTGTGGAGCAGTTCTTGTGCTGGCCAACGCTTCTGTTGAAACATGCCAGAGGCTGAACTTTGTGACCTCCTGAGGTCCCTTCCAACCCAAGTTATACTATAGTTGTAACTTAACATCTCAAAAACGCTTGAGTCTTCCTTTTACTACTACTAGTCAGGTGTGACAATTATAGTACACTTCTATCTGTCAGAGGGAGTAAGCAAAAACTTGAGGTTGTATTTCAGCCCTACATTGTTATTACTTTTTGAATCTTTAACCAGAATAGCCTTTCGTCAAGCATTTGCTACATGCTATTTCAAGTGATGTTGAAATACTCCATTCTAAGGACTTAAAAAGATGTTCTATTCACAATATTGTACACCCCGATCCTGCAGCTCTACATCCGTTTACCTATGTGAAAATTAGACACAGGGAGATCTTGTAAGATTTATTGCCTGCTCATCTGCAAAGATAAATCAATGAATTTGTGTGGACGCATAAGGAAGCATCCATAAAAAAAAAACCAAAAAAACCCCAACAAAACCCCCACAGCTCTCCCAAGCCCCAGACTAAATTACCAGGAATATAATTTAGTGAACAATTTTAATAGAGTACGGTTTTAGGGAAGAATCTGAAAAAGAATACAGAGGGGAAATTTAGGAAGGCAGAATGTAATTATCCAAACTGGACTTTCATCAGGACACCAGAGCTGGCATCACTGTTCTGGAAAAAGCAGTGGAATCTCTAATGACCAAAAGTGGTGTAAACTCAGCATCTGCCATGCAAGTGTTCTCCCTTGTTCTCCTGGGGCATTGGCCTGATCGCAACTCAGACAAAACTGTGTTTGAGTCACCTATTGAATTACCAGTGAAACTGCCTGAAATATCACCAAAAGAAATACAGGATAATTAATGTGAAGAAAATCAGCCACAACTCTTTCAATTCATTTTTCTTAAGCTGTCAGTTTAAGGAATACAAGGAATGCTGTCAGTAAGCACAGTCATGGAGAGTTCAAGACTCCTACATATTCTGCAGAAAGATACTTGCACAAACCTTCACACTATATTTGCAAGTAATTCTTTATAAGATTTTCAGGCATCCAAATAAGGAATAGAAACAACTCCATACAAATTATGTGACCATAAACTATCAGTAGTGAAATCTTACTCAAGGCAAATATATTGAAAACTGTTGACATAAGCTAATCAAACAATTCTCAACAACTAGATTTCTAAAAATCAAAGTCTACTTGTGGGTAATTTACAAGTAGGGAAAGGTCATGCTTTGTTGATAAATGATTCATTACATGTAGTCTGCTCAGTACAGATCATTCACTCCATTAATAAGCAGCACAGATGACAATCTAATATTTTTAAACCTCCTTTTATATTCACCCTTTCAGACATCTAGCTTTTATTTCAAAGTTTCAGGAGTCTTCCTAGCTATGATATTGAAAAGGTGCCCAATATTAAAGACGCACTTTTTTTCCGAAAGAGAAGTCCTCCACCATCTGCAGTGATCCACATAGTTCTCTTAGTAAAAAAAGCTGATGAAATAGTCCAAAGAAGCAACTTCCAAATCCAAGTATTCAAACACCCTTCCTCTAGCTCCTTTGCATTTAATTCCCAGGATCTGGTCTTGAAGATATCATCTAATTAGAGCTCATACACTACCACAGAGTCAAAGAGTGCCTTGGACATGTGCAATTTCATTGCATTTAAGGTTTGATTCTGCAGCACTGAAGGCTCCAGAAACACTTCCTTCAACATCTACAAAGGCTGTACAAGGCCATGGTGCTTTTTAAGTAGAAGATAGCTTTAAACGTACATCTAAAAATACAGTAGAGCCTTTTTTTTTTTTTTAAGAAACACCACTTACTGAGAGAGCAGCTGTCTACTGTACCAAATCAAGTTTGAGTGGTTTTAAGAAGCCACCCCATGTAGAGCCCATTACAGTAATCCAATTTTGATGGATGAAATCCAAGCATACGTGCTCTCCTGGTGATTTCCTGCCCTGAAAATATTTAAATACAATGAAAGAATTACAGTATTAAACAAATTTCCTTTTTGATATTCAATAGGCATTGAAATAGGAAACTCCTAAGTGCATGGCACAGCCCTTACACTTTAAGTAAGTGGTACAGTGTATCTGTATAAGCAGCTCACCACCAGCAAGGTTTAACAAAGTTATTCTTAATAGCCACTCTGAGTGCTTTGCCTTCATGAAGTATTGGTCTTTTTCTACCTTATAATCAGCCTTTATGGATGTCATGTCACTCTGTGACCAGTACTGTACCACTTCCACACTCTTCATGTACCACTTGCGCAAAGGCCAATGGAGTTTGCTCTTTTTGGAATACCATCTAAAGAAACTGGGCAATTATATTAAATTCTCCATAAAATAAAGCAATTCTTATTACCAGCTTTGCATCAGAAAGGGACATTTCATGTTAATGACTACAAGATGCCTTCCAGTAAGTATTTCATCACAGGAAAATAGTATTGGGACAATATACAGAGAAGCTAGCATGAGGAGATTACGATTGCACCAAGACTAGAATTGCTCCTTGCTTCCCTCAGGTACAAGCAATCACAAATAATCTTGAGGATTTCAAGAACGGTGAGTGATTTTTCCTGCCATTTTTTCTTTAAACGACAGGAACACCCAAAGAAAAAGGTCTTTTTTTTTCAGTGATCTTTCCCCATATATGGCAGTTGCCATGTTAGTACATACTTAGAGCCAGGTTTTGCCAGCCATTTTTATTCCAATAAAATAAAATCACAAATTACAAATTACACCCAGACTAGCAAATCACAGCATCAATTCAATATCCCCTGAATCTCTAGCTGAGTTTTAATCTCATTTTGATGAGACACTCAAACATTCACCAGTACTTCNCCAGAACCATCAGAGGATCAAGACTTGAGGTTGGTGAGTTTCAATTACATATCTGTAGTTACATATGGATTATATTTTGCAGGGATAATAGAAACATAATACCATGAAGCAGGGTTATTTTAAATCTCTGAGAAAAACAAAAAGAAGACAGAAAAGCTAAAAAAGGAATCTTGGGATTCATGTGGTTTTGATACCATTTATTTTGGACATTTCTTGAAAAAAGTCTGGAACTGCCCTTCTGGTTTTTTCAATTAGCAAATTTTAACAAATAAGGATCACGTTTCTTTTTGCTTTGTAAAATTGTCACATGTGACCTCACCCGAAAATTATAATGTGCAAACCATCAAGCATTTGCACAATAAAAATAATTGCAGTTATTACCATATAATACTGTAAAGGAAGACTGAAAGTTAAGGCAAGACTTTACAAAACTATTTATGATGCATGGACATACAACACTGTTTTCACAAAGTTATACTGAAATAAAAAGTCTTGTCTCTAGCTCATAGTTCTAGCACCAAAGAAGGAGTCTACACTACCACAGGTACTATGGTCCCTGACAGGAACATCTTGTAATAAGACATTTTTTCATGTCATAAATATAATAATGACAGCTACATTTGTATACATACATGCCTGGAAGATTGCATTTATTTTGTAGTACTACATAAATATTAATAAACTGACTTTTTACTGAGAAATTTACCCTTAAAATTATTACATAACATTTCCTGCATTGGCATACACCAAAAAATGTAAAATTCTCCAATGGAAGCAAGTGAACTTGAAAGAAAATCAGAAATGAAAAATGTATCTATCTGTATATTGCACATGTTGGTATTCTGAGAACTAATGATGGATGAATAATAATAATAATAATAATAAACTCTTCTAATTTTAGAGCAGCTTTTAAAATGTATTCCCTTTATGTAACTTCATGATTCCAGTTTGCTTTCTAGAATAAACATTTTTACAACACATTTTGTTTGAAAGGAATATTTACTGAAACAATGAATAGCAGGCCAGAAATATATCCCGTTGCTTTTGAGTACAAGTTCATATGAAAACAAAAATTGTATTTCTTTCCTTGACTGGACATTCGTAGCTCAAGCTATATGTCCAGACAGAACCATATAGATTATATCAACAATTCTACTTGAAAATAAAGTAAAGCACAATTTGGAATCATTATTCAGTGAGAATATTTACAGAAAAAAATTGTAAGAGTATTTTTTCACAAACTGAAGATGATGTGTTATTCATCAAAAACAGTTCAAAATTAATAGATAAATTATTCACAAGGTAGTAATGAATGAAGCTTACCACAAATTCTTATAGAAACAACAAAATCTTAGGTTTTTAACAAAGTCTTATATAATCTCCTGCCTCCAAATCAACTTCTCTCCTCAACTCCTTGTACTAACCAAAACAGTTTCTACCCCAGATGGAAGACACAGATTCCAAGTCCAGCAGGTTTTATGCTGTACTGTTTGTAAATGATATCAAACACAGAAGTGGTAAGTATGATCTCTAAATAACCATAGCTATATATTCTCCAAAAACATTTTAAATCAAATATCTTGATTAACATCACTAGAACAGGATTAAACATAAGGCGCTCTCACATCACTGTGAGACTTTGCTGACGTCAATGGACATTGCTTAAGTGAATACTGCCACAAGAAATCAAGTATTTAAAACCAACCACAACAATAAGGGCATATGAATATAATTTTTAAATGAGCCTAAGTGACTCAACAACCTAAAGTAGCATTAAAAATGTATATAAATATTTAGGAGTATGAGTATATTCAAAACATACCTTTGAATTGTAGCTTATATTTAAGTAATGAATAAACAGTTCTTACATAATTAGGAACTTTTGAAAATAATTACCTACATTGCTAGTTGAAATGGTATCTTACAACATTAGTGTTTGGATAATAAGAGTATGAGAGAAATTTGAGAGTATAATAGAAATCTCCATACATCAAGAAGAATTATACCATGTTTCACTTCCATTATCCTCATCCTCTTAAATTTAAGATTCAGGGACCATTTATTAGCAGGTAGGATTCACTATAACAGTACTTAACCCAACATAGCCACAACAGTCTGGTTATGTTGTGAGTTCAGTGACAGACCATTCTGAAAACATCACTTTGCTAGCTACTGCTGTAAATGAACCTCTCACTATGATGTACATGGTTATAAAAATCTAGTAAATGACAATACATTTATTCAGCATATATTCAGCAAAAACTTACCCTACTAGATAAGGAAGTGCTTATCCCATTCCCTAAAATTGACTATTCCCCTGCAAGCAGCAGCACCTAATACTGGTGTACTCAAGTGATTAGGAAGTCCCCACTGCCATCTGATCCTCTCAGAGAAAGCATGAGCCTTAACAGTTAGTAGGCTGATCCATTATGATTTTCTCACCTTAAATGCTCAAAAGTACAACTGCCTTTCCTGCAAGAGCAATCCATGCAATTACATAGCAGATGTGAAGATTAGAGGACTGAATTCAGTGAGAAGTGTTAACAAAACACTACACAGTGAAGTTGTATCACTAACTCTTTAATGAAGAGTATTTTGTACCCTACCAAATATTTTTAGTGTATGAAGTGAGGTGCAGGTCAGATGGCGACAACACCAAGCACTTCAATGAAGAAAGTATGACCTACATCCATATTCATCATATAATGAAAATGGTATTTCATGATGGATTGCAAGAAGACCCATAAAAAGAACCACAACAAAGAACAGAGAGAATAAAAGTAACTGCCCTCATTTAGTAGCCTATACCCATACTATTAAAGTCATAGGAGAGAGTAATTAAATTTAATAGAAGCCACCCATGATTTGAAGCTGCTCCCATTTTAGGAATACAATGGCAATGAATTCACTGTACAGTTCAACTGCAATTATCCAAATTATTCAATATCCCATGGTAAACAGATAAAAGTGCTTGTATCCTGTTAGAAGTAACAGTTTTTGGGAAATGTACACAGTATATAGAAATATATGTCAGAAGGAAGAGAGACTAGAGAAGCTTTGATGCTCAGCACAGCTGAACTGGGTAGAAATCTTCGTGAGAAGAGTTTCATAATACTTTCAGTTTTCAAAATTAAGATATGGATTAAATTGGTGGGTTTTGATCAAGCATGTATAGGGCATTCACTTCTGTGTAACAATAAATACTGCAATTGTGTTTCTGAAATTGCTTCAGATAGCATGGAGAGGTCAACATGCAAGTGAGATGTGATGTACAGTGCTGCCTAGTAGGAAGAAGGTAAAGGTGAAGGAGCTCTGGGCTGACCTGCATGCCTTTTGACGGTTTACTATTTCTGCCCCTCAAGGACATGACAGTTACAATCTGAGAACTCCATTTTTATTTCAGCACCGGGGAGTGTCTCAAATCTCTTTTGGTCTTCAGTTTAACAGCAATCTGATCCATGCTTGTATCCAAATCTTTTAAGCATTTTTTTTTATGGCATTCATTCACAAGCTTGCTAGAAGCTGTCATCCTGCATGGCTGCTAGCTTCCCGGTCATCAACAAATCCAGCCTTTTCAGAACAACTTCTGTCATAAACATTGCATCCCAAAGTGGAACAAACAAACATCAGTGGTGACTATGGTTTACAAACAGAAGAAAAATCTACAGATTACTCATTTAAAATTCTGGGAAAGTACTGCTTATGCAGAATGGGGATTCTAATAGTAGACAATTACCCTTACTATTTCAAACTATTGCAAGAGTGTGATAGTGAAAACACTGATTTGCACAACATCCATCCTTGCACAGCATGGTCATCATAAGACAATAGGCTTAATGTTATTTAAAAAAAAGGCATCAGCTAAAGATTACTCCATAACTTAGAAATCAATGCATGGTTTGAGAATTTTCAAAAAGGTTTGGCAGAAAGTAATAGGTGGGGAGGATTATTGAAATACTGACATCTTGTAATACAAAAATGCCAACTTCTAAAAGTTTCATCTCTACAAAGATGACAGTCATCATATAATTTAACTCTAAATAGTATCCTTGAAAGCTCTTTTAATATTAAGATACAGAAAACTGTCCAAGAAATATGTAATAAAAAAAGAAAGTGTAGGTAGAACAACAAAAGATGCATTATGTTAGACCTGCAAAAATGCAAGCAGTATTCAACATTATTCTGTTCATGTATGAAGCAATTCAAGAAGAAAATGGAAAATAACAACACGGAGTACATTTATCATGTTCATACATACTTGAAACAAAGACTAAGTAATGCTGGATAATAGCAGGAGAAAATAAAAAGCAAGATATGAATCTATAGGAAGTGTAGAAAAGAGTAAGAAAAAATATCTACATCTGCTGCAATATCAGATGATTTCTAAATGAAAGATTTTAAAAAGTAGACATTCAGGAAAAGAGATGTAACCCATTGAAATACCATATAAATGCTGACTAGCTGTGTGAGGAAAAAAAGCTATGCTAAGACAAGACTACTCATAGAAAAAAAGAAAAATCCTGTTTCATTTATTAACCATAGAGTTTAGTCTCATGCATGTATAGCAATGGATTAGTATCTAGTATTATAATAGCCTGTAAAATTAAATTTAAGCAAATGAAACACATATATACTCGTATTGATATATTAATACTAACTACAAAGTAATAACACTCTAGTTATGTTAGTAAATTAGACTTTAGTAAAACAAACATGACAAAAAAATTCCAGAAGGACTCTATTACCATATACCTCTATATTTTAAACAGGTTTTTATTATGGCATATTGCGCATTTGTTGCTGCAATGCACCTTGAAGTCTACAAGGCTTCAGGATGATCAACGACTGTATCTCGCTACTGTGTAAAGATTTGACGTACTTTTTTCCACTACCTTGCACCTTTCAGCACCAGTTATCTGTATTTTTGCAGAGTAAGTAAAGAAATTTTAAAATGATACTATTCCATCTGAAAGCATTGAAAAAATGAGAGCACATCTACCAAGGAGAAGAGCAGAATCTAGATCAACTGGAGCAAGAGCCAAGAGCAATGCTTGGTCTTCTAATACCCAGTTTAAACTGGGTTTCCCTATCGCTTCCGTGATCTCGGCGACAAGGAATTTAGTGTATGCAAACTGGCAAAGGGACACCCCATAAATCCATTTAACTTAGTTATACTATCATTAGTTCCTTCATTAATGAAATAATTATTGTTTTTATTATGCCTGCCTTAAAGGCTTGATTTATTTTAAAAAAAATACAAAAATATGCTAAAAAGCTATTAAAGAAAGTGTTTTCCTAGCTCTACTTTTGCAACATTTTTCTCCTCTCTAATTGATTCTTATGTACATTTTTGGCTGTTGACTCTGCCATTCAGGCCACTAAAGGTGTTTTAAAGAATTTGCCTTGCTGCAATGCTCATGACAGAGCCAATTTGTTGCAACAGAGATTTCAGCATTCTGTGCAGAGGCTATCAGAACAAAGCAACACATAAGCAGTCTTAGAGATACTGTCTTAAAATCTGGCACCATGTTCAAAGATTGATCTGTATAATACATCCTGTCCTTAAGCACAACTCTGAATGTCATTCCTATTAATTCAAAGGTCCTTTCAAAGGCCAACCTAGCTGGATTCTATGTTTTGCTAGTTTTATAATGAAACTCTTTATACCCAAACCAGGTATTGTAACACAGCATTATGCTGTCTGCTGTAATCCACTATTATCTCAAAGAGATATACAGAGGGATATATCAATATGTCAATTACCTTTAATTAAATGAATATCATCTCTCTAGAATCAGATCTTTGCCAAAATGCAAAAAGAAGTGTTGCAATTTGGCTAGCCAACCCTTAATCAATTGGCTGATTGCTGACAACTCAGTGGTACATGAATCAAGAGCCAGAATGTCATTTACTAACATATTGGGAAAATTATTTCTGGCACCGAACTGCACCTACATGTTATAAGAAAACACTTTTATACATCTCCACAAGCAGTGCAATGAGTCTTGCATCAAGTCTTGTATGCATGTCACTGCATTAATATGGTAGTAAAAAACATTTGATTTATCTATAAATCCTAATGAACAAAACCAAGAACAGAAAATTGATATATTTTTTAAAGTCAGTAGATAGCATTTACAAAAGGCCCTAAGTAGCTTAAAAGCTAAAAGTCACTACTGAATGTTAAAAATAAAGACGTCTATATACATCTCCCTAGCAGAGGGAAGTCCCTGAATCCTAAGAGTGGCAAGACTGGAGACATATGTGTTAGCATTTCTCTATTGAGCAGTTAGTTCAAGCCTTTCCTTCTCTTCTTGGAGTGCAAAGGTCCCCTTACATCTTTCTGCAGCTCTATTCATAGGCAGTGTGTGTAACTGCAGACCTATGCATTCTACCATGGGACTAAGCAGCTACAAGTTAGGCACCCCGATGTCTTTGGGACAGATTTAAATGACTTGAGTACCTAAGTGAGAATTTACGGGTAGAATTCAAAGCAAGTGGTATCACCTGTGTAACCTTTAGGCACTTTATTGAGATACCTGAGAAACATTACCTTAGATTCCTTCTGTGGAGAGAAAAAGCACTCCAAGAAGATAATTTATCTCATTACAACCTGTATCATCATGCTGTCTTTCTTCATGGAATACTAGGTTTACAGCAATGGGTTCTTGACTTCTGTGCCTCATTTAGGTAGGGTAAACTGTCTGTAGATGTCCTAGGATAAACTATCAGCTAAATTTTATACATATACCACCCACTACAATATGACAGTAATCTACCTTCCTAGGACTGTATTTCTAAGCTTGTTTGGAATGTCTCATATCTGTGTATCAAACTGCCCATCTCTTGCTTCAGCCTAAGGTAGTGGTACAGGGTAGTGGTCAATGGCTCAATGTCCAGATGGACATCAGTGACAAGTGGTGTCCCTCATGTATCTGTATTGAGACCAGTACTGTTTAGTATCTTCATCAATGACGTAAGACAGTGGGACTGAGCACACTCTTGTCACGACCCGGGCTGGACAGTCCAGGGAGGGGTCGTGGTGAGTTCGAATTCCCTCGAGCTAAATTAAGGTGAAGGGACATCAGACGATCAGCTGAACGTTTTATTCATGGCAGAAGCAGCCTGAACTTGGAAGGTGTAACAGTAGGTGGCAGGGCTTCTCACAACAGGAACTGGCACGAAACTACCTCAGTAAACTGTGCAACCCGCGGTAACCACATAGACATCAGTTCAGGGAATAAGGTGATCCCTCCTGTTGGGTCAGGAGGTTCAGAGCAGACCCCCTTGCTTTCCAGACTCCTTCTCAGAGAGGAGCCCAAGGGAGGCTGGATCCACTCCGCCTCCCAGACTTGGTCAGTGGGTTTGTGTCTAAAGGGGAGAGGTGTAGGGATTAGGGGGGTAAAAAGAAAGAGGAAGGAGGAAGATCTCACCAGTCCTGGGTCGAGCGTTGCTCCAGCCAGCCCAGAGCTCCAGTTCCAGAGGGCACGCGCGGGGCTTCTCCAGCCTGCGTCTCATGTAGCCCCGTTCCTGCCTTTTTTCCCATCAATCATGCCCCTCTGGGACTTCTGCGCACCGCCCTGAAGGACTTCTGTCACTGTCGCTCTTGTGCGCAGGTGCCATGGGGGGCCGGTGGTGGCGAAGGGTCCCTGGGGCGGCCAGGAGCCCCTTCCTCAAGTCAGAATTGTGTGACCTCTGGCCAGACATGCGGAGCTGCCCCGCTCGGTGTATCTGATCCCGCAACTGCGCACCCTCTCACACATCATGGCAGGGCACGGCATGGCATGTCACGTCACAGGCACGTCACAGGCACGTGGCAGCACAGCACGGCCTGGCAGGTCAGGCCCTCTGTGCCCTGTGGCTGGTGGCTGGTGCTGATCAGTGCTGATCGGCTCCTCACCTGTGGTTCCTTGTTATGCGGAGTTCGTCCTTCTGCAGAACTTGCCCTGCTGCAGTGTATGAGACAGTAACTCCTTCAGTGTATCACAACCTTCAGCAAGTTTGCAGATGACACCAAGCTGAGTGGTGCAGTTGACACACCTGAGAGATGGAATGCCATCCAGAGGGACCTGGACAAGTTTGAGAAGTGGGCCTGCGTAAACCTCATGACGTTCAACAAGGCCAAGTGCAAGGTCCTGCACCTGGGTAAGGGCAACCCCCAGTACCAATACAGGCTGGGGGATGAAGGCACTGAGAGCATCCCTGTGCAGAGGGACTTCGGAGTACTGATGGACAAAAAGCTGGACGTGAGCTGGCAATGTGCATTGGCAGCCCAAAAGGCCAACCATACCCTGGGCTGCACCACAAGAAGCATGGCCAGCAGGTTGAGGGAAGTAATTCTGCCCCCTTACTCCACTCTCGTGAGACCCCACCTGGAGCACTGCATTTAGCTCTGGCGTCCTCAGCACAGGAAAGACATGGACCTGTTGGAGTGGGTCCAGAGGAGGGCCATGAAGATGATCAGAGGGCTGGAGCACCCCTACTATGAAGACAGGCTGAAAGTGTTGGGGTGGTTCAGCCTGGAGAAGAGAAAGCTCTGGGGAGATGTTATTGCCACCTTTCAATACTTAAAGGGGACTTATAAGAAAGATGGAGACAAAATTTTCAGCAGGGCCTGTTGCGATAGGACAAGGGGTAATGGTTTTAAGCTAAAAGAGGATAGATTTAGATCAGATAGAGGGAATACATTTTTTTACAATGCAGGTGGTGAAACACCGGAAGAGGTTTCCCAGAGAGGGGGTAGGTGCCCCATCCCTGGAAACATTCAAGGTCAGGCTGGACAGGGCTTTGAGCAACCTAGTCTACTGGAAGATGTCCCTGCTCATTGCAGGGGGGTTGGACTAGATGACCCTTAAAGGTCCCTTCCAACCCAAACTATTCTATGATTCTAAGTGGGAAGAAATACAGCATTCTGCCTGAGGACCCCCATGAGGCAGGATGAGAGGTGACCTCAGAGCACATGAAGCAGTCACTCCCAACATCAGGTAGCTTTCCTGTTTGTTTGGGGTTTTTTTAAATTATTTATTTACTTATTTATTTAAACAACCTTTTTGCTCTGTTGTTCTACTGATGATATCTGTTTTTATAACATCATCTGAACATTACAAACACACTTTGAGGAGCTAGGGTCACTAATCTCTATGTCATGAAGTAGGCTATGGCTTCATCATTCCACATCTGAAACTGTGTCACTGTTCAGAATCTGAGAGCCCTGAGAGAAGTCCTTCTTTCTAGGAGCATTTATTCAGTTTATATTAAGATGCTTCTTGAAAACCAAATTAAGAACCAAACTATCCACAGTAAGCTAGAAACCACAAGGAAAACAGAATCCTGAAGTCCTCTTTCCCTAAGCAGTAGGATGCAGGGTCACAGCCCCTTCATCTTTTTCTGATGCATATTGCACTCCCCTCCTCATGAAACAGCACTAGCAAGGCAGATACCTAGCATATTCCACAGCCTGGTAAGTGTCTTATTCTTCTAGTGCATATAGAAAGGTGGTACGAGAAGAACACTGAATTTAGATCAGCTTTTCCATAAAGGGACTACTTTAAACACTGGGCCCCAATTTTGTTAAAAAAATAGCAAGTACCTTCTTTCTACTTTTCAAGGTCCTTCATGGTCCTGGCCCTTTGACTGTACACTGCTGGGTTTTTCTGACTTTGCTCTCCAGCAAACTCTTTCCTTCCAAGATTAAACTCAGGGAAATTTTTTGGGGAGCAGTTTACTACATCCTATAGCAATATAGAAACCGCATTGATTTGGATTCTCTCCAACCTATCTAATCCTCTATCAAATTCCCAACAGGTCTTGCCACAAACATTTCTATAAATCTTCATATCATGCTACAAAGTATGCAACTCATATTCTCAGACCTATGCTACAAAATTTTATTCTAGTGGACTGCAGGCCATTATATCTTAGTCCATGCACAAATGCCCAGGGAGACCAGCGACAAGTGATAGGCAGTCTGGATTTGGCCCATCTATTCAAGAGAGTCAGTCTTAGAGTAGAAGCCAGACCATTCTGCTCTATTTCATCTGTGGTACAAGACATCATTTCCTGGGGCACATGCCTAAAGAATCCAGTGAGTTTTGGTTATTGCTTTTGAAGAGGAGAGGCAGCTAGCTCCTCTGAAAAGACGCAAGACTCTTGATCCCAGATGGACATAAGTTCCTCCTTGCAACTCTATGCTATACATCTGAGCTTTGCTAAGAAGGACACAGTGAAGGCATGTTCTAGAGTTTCCCAGTGGGTAGGTCTAAATTGCTCCTGACTCACCGTATCCATATCCGGGATCTGAAGTGCCTGTGAACACTGGAATTTGCTCTGAATTGTAAGAGCTAGGGTTTTTTTGTTTGATACAGCCTTAAGGCTCATTTTGAACTGGACCCAAAAGTCTTAGTAATTTTTGAAAATGGTCTTCTTGTCTAGCATCTGGTATCTTCGGGGGTTTTATGTTTTTTCTATAGGACTGAACAGATTATTACAGAATTAAGATTATTATAGAGCTATGGAACACTATGATTCCTAATATAAGTGCTTTTAAAAAGATACTGTTCATCTGCAGTGGTTTGGTTTGAAATGTTAAACTTGAATATTATAATGTCAATGTCCATATTCATGACTGATGCTCAATCATTCTATGTTGTGCAAGTACAGCTGGAGTTAGAGAAGTACTGAAAAACTCTGCAGCCAGGAATGCAATTTTAATCATTTCTTTTGCATTCAAAGTCCTTTAAAAAAAAAAGGCAAAAATAGTTTTTTTAATGTTCTCCTTTTCAGACACCAAATTTTAGCCCACTTATCTTTTCTGTAGCTAAGTTATGAACAACTGGAACACTGAAAACACTGTGACACTTTCCACTACTGAATTCTGAACAAATATTATTATAGACAGGCAAGAATAGCTCTCTAAACATTTCATCATTTTGCGGGTAGCATATAATTGCTGACTGCGATATTTATTCATATATATAAATTTTAATTCTTGCATTAATTCTTAGTTCAAATTTAAATTATCTTAATTAAGTTTCTATTGGAAATGGCTTAAGGAAATTTAAATCAGGGCCATTAGATGTCTGTGATAGGAGGAAAATCATTGGACCAGATGATGATATTGGCATTAGAGATGTCCATGTCTAAGAGCCATCCAACACTGCACCTACAATCAGTACAGACCAATGGGCATTTCTTGGGTAAAATTCATTTGCTGTCAGAGCAGATGCATGACATCTTTTAAAATGCCTCCATCTTTCCAGTGATAATAGAGCCTAAGATAATCGTGTATCTGAGCCTAGTTAAAATACAAAGGACTACATTTTAGCTACCTCAGAATAATTTGATTTTAATCCTACCTTGGATATCCAAAATTATTTTGATGAGTATTACACTACATACAACCTGATTTAATTTCTAAACTCTTTTTTTAAAGACATACCATATGAAAAGATGAGTTACAAATATGCATTTGCTTTGGAATGGAAGTAGTCTGGTGCATGGTAAGTTTTTTCTTCTTTTAGAGAAATTTGTAGTAAATTCAGTACTTGCATGAGGGCTACAGCCAAAACTACTTGAGACCAAATTATTTTTATCTGCACAAGAGGTCATGCTAAGCTAGGATAGAACAAGTGTCTTTATTCTCCTGCACTTTAGGTCTATTCCGTAGGAAATATGTTCAGGAAAGCATTAGGGATTTCAGTGTGATGGATCGACACATCTCATAATCCATTTCACATGGTCTGCTCATGAATTTATTTCACAAAATAAAATGAAATTTCACTTTGAAAAATTTGAAGTTCTCAACTCTGAATTGCCAGACTTTCAGAAAGTTTCTTATCACACCTACACCAATTGATTGAAAAAGCCAGTTACACCAGCACAAATGGAAAAGCAGAGCTAGTGCTTTTAATACAATAAAATGTAAGAACAATGCTGCCTATCAATCAGCTATATTGCCATGATTTTTCATCACTCCTAGCTTACACTGTGTGTGATGATAACTATTTAAGTCTTTGCATCTCACTTCCAGTAGGCTCTCAGCCATCAGTTACACTAGTGCACAGGAGACTAGAATTTGGACTGCCCTATGTCCTCTTGGTCTCAACTATGTAAAATGTCCTTAATGGACTAGTAGCAGCTAAAAGGCAAAAAACCACTCTAGTACTTCCTTTCCTATTTGAAAAGAGGTGAGTAAGCCCAAGAGACAAGCAGGTAATTTATAGTTAAACATTTTCCTTTGATCTGTATATCGCTATTTCTATTTCGAGCTAATTTGATTAAGTACGCACAAAGGGGGAGCCAAAGGAGAAAGGTTTTTCTTCAGGCAGCCAGCCAGGAAACGCAGTAGCAGAGACCTAATTTTTTGTTATTATTATTATTGATTGATCTCCAAGTGATACACATAATTGACTCAAAATAACAGAGGGGCTGAATTAAATCTGAAACATTTGAGCATACTTAATATAGGGTTTTCCAGTGCTAAGAGCTTGGACAGTTTCAACTCCTTTCAATACCACAGAAAATGTAGATAAAATTGTATTATGGCTTCACAAGCTATTTTGTGTCAGCTGAACTTCAGTAACTGACAATATGGATGCTGTTACCCCACTGCAAATATGAAGAAAAACGCTCTAGCTTACGTCCTCTCTTGTTAAGACTTAAGCAAATGCATTTCATATTACATTTCCTGTCAGTTACATAGTCAAAGTGCAAAGTAATTACCTACATCCGATTTAGTCATCTAGATGCCTTTTATAAAGCACAGGGAGAAATGGCAGCTGTGTGGTGTGATTCATCTCATTCTTAAGTAGACAGCTAAAATATATCAGAAGAAATATGCCTTAAAAGTACCTGTTTCTTTTTTACTAGGGACCCTAGCAGTCTAAATGCAGACATCGAACCATATTTGCACGAGACAAACTCAGCCACAGTTACGCCAGCTCAGCTTATACACGACAGTTCATCTCTGGCAATAATTCATTTGTATATTTGACCTGCAAAGACTTTTTCTATGTAAAGACAGAGAAATGTAGTGTTGGCTCAAAGTACTTATTGCCTATATACACACCATATTCTCCTCCTTGCCCCAACTGAAAACATAAAAACATGATGAATCATGGGTCAGTGTCCTGGTTTTGGCTGGGATAGAGTTAATTTTCTTTCTAGCAGCTGGTATAGTGCTATGTTTTGGATTTAGTATGAGAAGAATGTTGGTAACACACTGATGTTTTCAGTTGTTGCTAAGTCATGTTTAGATCAAGTCAAGGATTTTTCAGCTTCTAATGCCCAGCCAGCAAGAAGGCTGGAGGGGCACAAGGAGTTGGGAGGGGACACAGCCAGGACAGCTGACCCAAACTGGCCAAAGGGATATTCCATACCATGAGATGTAATGCCTAGTATATAAACTGGGGGAGTTGGCCTGGGGGGGACAGATTGCTGCTCGGGAACTAACTGGGCATCGGTTGGCAAGTGGTGAGCAATTGCATTGTGCATCACTTGTTTTGTATCTTCCAATTCCTGTGTTATTATGAATATTGTCATTTTATTTTTTTATCATTACTATTTTCTTCCTTTCTGTTCTATTAAACTGTTCTTATCTCAACTAACAAGGTTTACTTTTTTTCCCAATTCTGTCCCCTATACCACTGGGTGGTGGGGAAGTGAGTGAGTGGCTGTGTGATGCTTAGTTGCTGGCTGGGGTTAAACCACGACAGTTAGAGAACTGCCACTCACTTCAGTCCTTCTGGTGCTCCAAGGGGACACAGGTCTATGACCTTCATGGTGAATGAGACCTGTGGGCAGAAGACAACCCCAGTTGTAGCTTCATAAATTGTAAGTTCTTAACATATACACTGCTTTTAACTGACTTCAGTAGGAAATATACAGTGGTGTAACCCAGTGAGATAACCAATTCTGGTCTTGCCTTTATTGCCATCTTACCAGCAATTATATACTTTTAGACATTTTTATACTTAGAAAGTTAGACAGCAAAATTTGACTAGGCATACACTTACTAGGTATGTACACAGTACTATGAGAAAGGGGGGGCTGTTACAAAACAAACCAACCAAAACTAATCAGAAACAGTCATCATCAGTTAAGTTCACCAACAATTTGCAAGGTTTGCTTATTCTTCAAATCTCTGTTCTAGTATAGAAAGATTTAATCTTTACCTGATGGGTCAGCCTCACACAAAAACAACCAGACTTCTCTGACCCAAAACATTAACTTGTATAGTGTCTAGACTAACATTTTACCAGGACAGATGTTATCACAAGTCAACTACCAATGAATTTACATCAGTTAAAGGAGGAATATGAACTAACCATTTCAAGAAAGTAAAAAAATCCTGTTTACATATGAAATATATAAACTGCTCTCTTCTAGGTATCTTAGAAATTATTCAAAGTGTTTTAAAAGAACATAAACTATATAATTTATCTTAAAAATTAAAATAGCTGCTTCACTGCTAAACAAGAATTGCAGTGGATGCCTTGTCTAAGACTGTGATTAACGGTATTTAGAAACAATACTGCTGAGATATAATATGTTTTGCAGGGTGGATCCTGGATCTTAGCTACTTAGGAGATTATCTGCTAATTGCTGTTCTTCATTTGAATTCATAACATCACCACTGTAGCAACAGTTAAGTTGTATTTAAGGATGCACTTCATTATAATCCCATGTTTTCAGAGTCTTATAACTTTTATATAATTATCTGCTCATAAAGTTTTTCTCAGCCCAAAGAAGGCATTGTGGAACAGTCTGACACAACACCATTTGACTGCTTAGGATTTGCATGTTCAAAAATGTGCTACTTCTTTTGCCTCCTTTTTGATGACACTTTAACAAAGTTGTCAACTTATGGTACTCAAAACTCCCCATTTTTTTAAGGTGCCAGCTTGCAGTTCTCAACAAGTAGAAATGCTTCTGACACATTTGGGAGACTGCTTAGAAATAACACAGGTTTAAGTGTTGCTCAATTAGGGAAAGGTCAGTGATACTTGAAACTGCCCAAAAGGAGCAGTGACACTGAAGAAACTATCAAAGTTTGTTACATTTTCCAGTCAGCCAAAAGGGACCAGTCCACTGGCATGGAAAATGCTGCTTCTGCCTTTTTCCCTCTCAAAACAAAGTAGACATAAATTTGTTTATACTGGTTGGAAAAAATATTTACCTGTCCTAAACAATTATTATCCTGTAAGGATACTACAGCTAAACAGGTGACCATGCGTATCAACATCTGACACTTGGCCACAGCTCAGTGGGTTTGAGTCTAGGCATTCTGCAGTGAAATATGGATCTAGACATCTAGCGGCTACTTTCACGTGATCTCCAGTCTAACAGTTTAGAGACAGTGTCAAAGTAATTAAGCACCTCAGAAAAAAGGCTGTAGAATCCGATCTGGCCTCCTGAATAATGCCAATGAGGCATGGGGCTGTCACCTTCTCACATTTGCTCAACAGAAAACCAAAACCATTGATGTCAGAGTCACTGGGAATTTGCAGATGTAGAGGGAAAGGGAAAAAAAAGACCCAACAAACAGACTCAGTATGATTTGGGCTTCCAGCACTTGCTGAATCTTCACAAAAATGAAGCCATATATACCACAACAAGAAACAATGGTCACAAAGAGAGGCGATATCACAAGAGGTATCCTCCTGGTCTTACGAGGCTATCACTCCAACTGACATATACCGTGAAGTAAAAAGCAACACCTTTTCCAGATCCCAGAAAGGAGGGAGATAAATGGCACTGAATTGGCTGTGTTTCCCCAAAAAGTCTCAGACAAGCTACAGCCACAGCAGGCTGAGCAGCTGAGCCCTCGGAGACTGGGCTCAGAGTCTCAGACAGAAAAGAAAGATTTATCGCCATCTGGTAACAAAGATGCTGATGTCTCAGAGAAACCCACTGGGCTACACAGCAGCACCTAGCAACTCTAAAACTAGAGGGACATAATTAGCTAGCTTAAATACTGGGGTGCTTATAATGTTGGAAATTCTACGTTATGTTTATGTTGTTATTACATTTACGTTTGGCAGGGAAAGAAAAATGTGGGAAACTGAAACTTTAAGAGGCTAAAATGAGCCAAACCGAAGCAGTGACTGTCATCTGCTGTCTTACTATATTATTCAGGGACTCCTGTTACACAGTATGGATCACCTAGGACTCAGATGCTGGATGTAGCAACCCTCTATCATGCTGCTTGGCACTGAGTGACTGCTGAAAAACACAGCAACCTTGGTGGTTCACAACCTCTATATATTCACAGGACAGCTACAGCATGAACAGCTTACAGTACAAGTTTTTCCACTCTGCCTCTGCCAAAATATCACTATACTCCCAAGCTTCTCATAGGTATACAGCAATATTGGAAACTCAATTCCCATTAAAATGCATGGTTCTCTACAGGCTGCTAATTATTAATAGCGGTGGTGGCAGCAATTTGAGAGAGATAAATACTCCTGTAATTTTGAGTAGACGTTTGAGACAGCATGGCAGGGCAGAGAGACAAATGCTCTGTTCATGTTTGCCACCATATCTTCTTAGCAAACCAGAAAATATTGATGGGCAAATAGGGTTGTTAGCCACACATTAGACATACAGAATTCAAAGGATGCAACAAAACCAGAAGCTGACCTCTAAGCCCTGAACTTTTGTAGTTTTCACATCAAAAGCAGATATGAATATGAAATATTTTGTTAATTTTCACTGGAAATCTGCAATTGGAACTTCAAACTAGCTGGAAATCTGAAAGTCTATGTAGAAATTTGGTGTGTTACTGCCATTTTTATTCTAAAACTTACCAGTCAATCATTGTATGAAATCTTCCACCCTTCTTGAACAATTCAACAATAGTTGATCTGTTTACATAGAGCATTAAATGCCTTTAAACATCTAGTGTGATTCCAGTAGCACATTTCCTCTTGCTAAGCCATAGACTAACAGCTTTCTAAGTCATAAAGAGCAGACCCAACTAAAAGGTGACTATACTATAGTTGCAAAATTATACACGTTACACAACCAATGTATATGCTATGTAAATGAATACATTCAGTGAAGGAAAGAGCTGTCTGTATTATAGCACCTTTTTTTTTTTTTTCATTCTAAAAGGCGTGAATAAGACACTTGGAGCCAAATTCAGTGTCTGGAGAAAGCACTCAACTATGTTAACCCAGCAGCAAAAGGAACAGTAAACAGCTATCATCAAAATAATCCTTCAGGATTCTGCAGAGCATAAGACAATTACTCATTTTGAGGTGAAGCCTTCACTCTTTACCCACCTTTCTTTTTTTCCTAGACCCAGATTAAAATTGTTTTTCTTCCTGACAATAACCTGCTTTATTTCACTTTTTAACTCCAACAAACACAACTGCTATGTATACTAACTAGGTTTCTGTGTCAAGGGGCACTGAAAATATGCTAGTATTGTTGAAGAGACAAATGGAAAAACCTTGATTTGGCAGGGTGTTCTTGTCAACAAAGAACAAACATAAAGGACCCACATGAACGCTGAAAAGCTTAACCAAAAAAGGAATCACATGGGGTGCTATTATTTTAAAAGCTCTAAAAAATGTCTCAGAAGTACCTAGCAGGTAAATGATTTTTTTTTTTTTTGCTTGTTTGTTAGGGGTTTTTTTTGTTGCATTTTACAGCATAATATGAAGGAACACGTTATAGTACTTTGTAGGAAAATTTAAGACTTGAGAAGTGTCTGTATTTTGCATAAAGCTATTGGATGAGGCTGTGCTTTCTGGCATAGCTTGCCACTGTTTGATAGCATTTTAAAAGCATACTGTGCTTGAACTATCAACACAGAATATTTGTTAGTTTTATGCTCCACAAGTTACTTTGTTATGTGCAATAGAATAATTACTATGAAGTTTTGTATTGTAGCACTTTTGTCACAGTTGTTTATTAGATATGGAGCCTCATTTTGAACTTTTTATTTTCTTTTTTTGCTGTCACTTCCATGGCATTCACAATGTACTGCGATTTAATTGGAAATTGAACCAGACAACATTAAAGGAAATTTTGGTGATTCCAATCATTAAAGGTTTTCCCTTGCTGCCATGTAAGTGGTGTTCTTTACAGAATGCTTATTTATTTGATTTGTGGTTAAAGGATGTGTATATTTAAATCCATTTCATGAAATAAAGTGCTGCACAAAAAGTAGTATCTAGTGGGTTTTCCTTGCAATCAACTCAAAGTACTAACATAATGACATAGATACAAATGTGTATCACAGGAAAGGGTGAAAAAGACAGCATTTATCCCATATTAAAAAAAATACAAAGAATTAAAATAGATTTTTTTTAGGCTGATTCAGAAGGGGAAAAAGGAATATATATGAACTCAGGTTTCAGGTAGAAAACTAGATAATTAAAACTCAGCCTAAAAATTAAGCCTGTGCTTACATTTTGTTGGGTTTTTGAGGGCTAGGAAGCAACACGTACACTAAAGATGAAAAGGAGAGTTCATTTTTCAGAAAATAGACCTCTCACTCAGGTTTGCCACATACAGTTGATTATTTCTTTGGTCCTAAAATGTTTATTTTTTTGGTCTTAATTTCTTACAGGTTGTCATGGTTCCGGTTTCAGCTCAACCGGTAACAAAGCACCACGAAGCCGCTCACTCCCCCCCCCACCCCCACGCCTGGCCACGTTGGGATGAGGAGAAAATACAAAGGCAGGCTCGTGGGTCGAGACAAGGACTGGGAGGGATCACTCCCCACTTATGGTCACGCGCAAAAGACAGGCTCAACTTGGGGAAGAAACAAAATCAATTTCATTTACTACCAATCAAATCAAAAACAAAACACAAGGGTATTAGGAAGGGAAACCAAACATCAGAACACCTCCCCCCACCCCTCCCACCTTCCCGGCTCAGCTCCGTTCCCGGTGCTTTCTACCTCCTCCCCCCGGTGGCACAGGGGAACAGGGGATGGGGGTTGAGTCAGCTCGCCACACATCGTCTCTGCCGCTCCTTTC
>VYZV01008162.1:0-11232 GCA_013401275.1 Pandion haliaetus | reverse complement strand
ATCGGCCTGGGCCAGAGGCGGGTCTGACTTTTTTGAGCCGGAGAAACTTCTAGCAGCTTCTTAAAGGAGCCACCTCTGTAGCCCCCTCCCCCACTACCAAAGAAAACCGCTCCACACAAACCCGTAACAGATCAGTCTTCTTACTGAACTGAGTGATTCCCCAAGGAATTGGGATTTCTTTAGCCATGAGTGGGAGCAGTAGCACAGCAGGAACAGTAGGACAGTACTCATCAGGGGGCTCTGGATTCAGCAAGAGGTTTGGGACTGTCTAGTTAGGTCCCAAACACAAATACAGATCTTCTGGGATTAAGGGAACTCTTAAGGAAATTCAGCCTGCTGCTGCTGGGAAGGGCTAAGTATGGAGTTTGTGACTTTAGCTACCTGTAGCAGCAGAAAGGCACACGATAGCAGGGCGGAAACTCTGCCGAGGACAGTGTACACGTGTGCAGCAGCTGTGTTGATGTGACACAGGCACAGTCCTCAGCACCCACTGGAGCCACTACCCCAGCACATCAGGGACCTAACTCACTTGGAGCTCCTGAAGGGAGATGCAGCTCTGCAGGCCCGGTGCAGCAGTGGCACCTGCTGCTTCTCACCGATCTCAGATCCAGAGATGATGGGCTCCTCATCTGCAGGACATGAGCACCGGCAAGGGTCTGTGTCACCAAGTAAAGGAGCTGTGGGAAGAGGTCAGCAGGCTGTACAGCATCAGGGATGATGAGAAAGAGGTTGACTGGATCTTCTCTGAGACCCTGCAAGACATGAAAGTCTGAGCCCCACCAGCACTGAAGGAGGGGCATGCATAGCCTGTGCCTATTGAGTTGGGAAATAGAGACTCCCAGGATGGTGATGACTGGGAGCTCATGACTTCTGTCGCCAAGACAACTCCTGCTCCGCCTGCAGATCTGCAACTACAGATTAAGGCCAGTCAGTCATGGTAAAGCCTAGAGGTGGATACTGGGTCCAATACTCTTTTAACATCTCCATTAATGACCTGCACTATGGGACAGATTGCACTGTCCACATTTTCATAGATGACAGAAAGCTGTGTGGGAGTGTTTGATATGCCAGACAGTTGTGCTGCCACTTAGAGTGAATTCTCCAGGCTGGAGGAATGGTTCAACAAAGAGAAATTACAAGTCCTGAGGAATAAACGCATGCACCAGTACAGACAGTGGGCTAACTGGCTGGAAAGTAGCTATGCAGAAAAGGCCCTGAGAATCCTGGTGGACAAGTTCAGCATGAGTCAGCAACATGCCCTTGCAGCAAAGGAGGACAACAACCTCCTGGACTGTGTAAAGAATAGCATCACCAGCAGGTTGAAGGAGGTGATCCTTCCCCTCAGTGCTGGTGAGGCTACACCTCGGGTACTGTGTCCAGTTCTAGGCTCCCTAGTACAAGGGAGACATGGACATACTGGGCTGAGTCCAGCAAAGGATCATGAAGATGGTTAAGGGACATGACACTTAGATATGGGGAGAAGCTGAGAGAGCTGGGACTGTTCATACTGGAACAATGTGTATAAATACCTGATGGGAGGGTGTGTGTAAATAAGATGGAAGACAATAGGCAATGGGCACAAATTAATATACAGGACATTCCATTTCAATGTAAGAAAAACAATCTCTACTGTAAGGGTGGTTAAACCCTGGAACAGGTTGCACAGAGAAGTTGTGGGGGTCTTCATGCTTCGACACATTCAAAACCTGGCTGGTCATGATTCTGGAAAACTTGCTCTAGCTGACCCTGTTTTGTGTAGAGTGTTGAACTAGAGGTTCTCCAGAGGTGCCTTCCAACCTCAACCATTCTGTGATTCTGTGAATCTATCAGATTTAACAGAACTAAAATATCTCTGATGTGTTTAAAAAAGAGCAAACCAAGAATCCATGTTCTTTAATATTTCCGTATCTTTGCTGAAAAGTCAATATTTGTGTTACTGCAAATCCAAAATGCTTAATCTCTTTGAAAGAAATGATGCATGGGATAGTCCCACTTCTGACTTCACCTGTTCAACAGATTTAGATATTTAGTTGTATTTGGTGTACCTTGTGAGATAAATAAAATAGGTTTGATTAAAAAAGATAGGTTATGATTGAAATAATTTGCAGCTTTTTTCCTCCTTCTTGCTCATTTTTAAATGTTTTTGGTTATTAATTTCCCCTCTGATTTTAGCTGTTGCAAGTTCCAATTTTACAGGAACAGATTTTGCCCACAACATATTCAAAACAACCAGAACTGGAGCACTTCAGTCCCTAGAACTCCAGGTTCTTCGTTCCCTAGTGAGAATCTTTGAGAAATATAAATTAAAATTAGTTTCAGTGCATAGAATTAATTATTCCATTTATTGGTTATTATCTTGCTTTGTGGTTTTACGTGCCTCTGAACTGTAGATGGAATTAAAAAAGGAGAGAATCGACTAATTAATCTTGGGCTTCCAAAAGAGACAAAAAGGTTTGAAAGATGGGAAGAAAGTAAAGCAAAAACTTTCTTAAACTAAAAAAAAACCCAACCAAAACCCTAAAAAACTTTCAAAGAGCATATAGCTATATGAAATAAAAAATTAATTCATGTTTATGCACTGCAATTACTCAGCATATGTGAGTATATATGTATGTATAGAAATTTAATGTATTGGCAGAAAAATTCATGTTTCTCTAGCACTCCAGAGATTATGAATAAAATATTTAATTCAGGAGGTTGCAATTACATTTGCTAAATTATTTCACTGACCTTTTTCGATGCTTATGTTGGCCCACAGTGGATGCGTAAGCACTGCCAAAAAAACAAAAAAACACCATTTACCAGTCACAGAAGAAAAGGATAGCTGTTCAGTAGTAGGTGCTATTCAAAACAGGTAACAGGGACAAAAATTTAGAACTGCCACATATTGTGAAGATAAGTCTTAGACTCAAGTAGCATATGCCATGTGTCTAAAATGAAGTATGGCAAATGATGGTCTAGCAGAGATTTTTGGTTTTTGCTCTGTACAGAGTAGCACCAAGCTAGGCACAAGACCCAGTAGTTTGACACATCGCACAGCAGCCAAAAAAAAAAAAAACCCTCTGTCAAAAGGAAACATGCTATATAAGCAGTGCCAAACTGCATCTTGACTCTGTGTGTCACAGCTGTTAAACCTTAGTATTACTGGGTCTAAGCTGAAGCTGGACATGAATTTTGCAATGCACATCGCATGGTGATGCACATCATGGAATTATCAGCCTGTGTCTCCACAGTCATAGACATCTCTTCCCATTTCACAGTGAGGGCATACCATGGAACAACAAGACAGCTTCTTCTTATACCAGTGTCTGTACCACTTCCACTCAAGGTTATATATGTAAAACTCTACTTGCCATCACTTATAAAATATGTCTCCTCCTATCAGAAGCAAGATACCTATATTACCATCTCACCTAAAATACATAGTATACTAGCAGCATTGCCTTTAATAAGATGTCTTTCCTTGTATTTACAAACAGAACGGTGGGAAGGAGGGCTTATATTTACCTCTGGTTAAATTATATTGGCTATATGGAAAAGAAACTAATATATCCAGGTACTTAAAAGACACGATGATTTAAGCAAAATACTGTATATGCATATTACCTACAATTATAGTAAGCCTGCAAGACTTTAATAACAGGATACACTTTGTGGCTTGAAGCCTTCTTACCGTCTTTCTGATTTTGTAGATCTATCAATCAACACTTCTGAAAGTGCTGTTTCATTTTTTTTTTTTTTAAACTAATCCACATTTGATACTTATTTGAAGAGGTCTAAAACCAAGCAAAAGTGTGGTCTGGCAAGGCTCAGCACTGAAATAATAAACACATCCAGAATTGACTATGTCCTAAAATATTCCAAGCCTAACCCTCTGGCAAGTGGGGTATTTAAGCACAAAGAAATGAAGATGCATCTAGATGATCTGGGACTTTGGCTACAGTAATTTAGTGAGATGAGATTTAATAAAGACCAAGATAATACTCAGTACAAATATAAACAAGAAAGCTTCTCTACTAACTCATAAAGGAAGAGATTTAGGAGCATGCAGAGGGTAATTGTAAATAAATCAAATTAACTCTCAGCACAATACATTTTGAAAAGTTCCACTCTGGAATTTATATACATATGACAGTATTGTACAGCAGGAGAAATTATTCTTGAGGTTCTACTTTGCTGTTCTGTAGGCACTTAAGCACAAAGAACTCGCTGTACTCACAAGTGTCAATCTGTAAAATTATTACGTGTATCAATCTCCATTCTGAAAATGCGTAGTTTCTAGTGCTAATTTCCACATAGTAGTGGAAAGTATTTAAAAAAAAAAAAAGTTTACAGGATTGACTGTTTCCAATATGATACTCAGGCTTCAGAAATGGTTTGGGTTTGGTTTTTTTTTCCAACCCAGACAGATTAAAACCAGTTTAGCCAGTTTGTGACAGGCTTTGGGTAGAACTTTGAAGTGAATCCACCTTTTTTCTTAATGTAACCATACGAAAAACATCAAGAGGTCTATGAATAACTGAAGTGAGGTTACATTTCAGTGCAAACTAAAATAGTGTAACTAGGGTGACATGTCATGTACTGTTAGGGCTGGCATAGTCTCTTTCTCCTGTGGACTTCAACTTGAACCCAGGCAAGACAGAACAAACAAGCAGTATTTCTTCCCACTGCTCAAGAACAGCTTTTTAAAAATTCAGAATAAATGAAAACAAGCACATTCCATAAGCAGTGGCCAAATGAAAAAATAAGAAAAAAAAAAAAAGACCCATCAGTCACATTAGTATATTGTCCAGCCAATCCACTGCCCCAAGTGCTTTCTGTCAGTAGCACATTTCCCATCTATTAGTTGGAATTAAATAACCACTTCTCTGGGCAGGCTTAAAAATGTAAACCACATTCTCTCAAAATCTTCCATTCCTCCTATAGTTGGAAGGTCACTTTTCTTAAAATATTTCCATCTTGTGTTCCGTGTGGTGATCCTTAATAATAATTTTTTTCTCTGTTCTATGTATCGTCACTCTGTCCTAAGTGTGGAGATTTCTACAGCCTTCTTTTTAGATGCTCTGCCTACAGGTTTATTTTGCAGTCCAGCCAGTAGTAAAAACACGATCTCTTGCCTGGTTCCTCCAATACGATTTTTTTTTCAGGCAACCTGAGGGTAATTCAGCTGGTCTGCTTTACACACTTATTGAAAATGTAATGAAATGCAGTCTGAGAATGCTTATTCTTTTTGAAGACAATCTAGGATAAATATCTCAGGCTTGGACATCTGAAGCTAGATGAAATGAATCCCACTCCACGTGACTTAACTTTCAGTTTATTGCATAGTAGATGTGTCATCCAAAAGTCAGCTGTTAAACTATGCAGGGAGGAAGATTATGTTGATGCTTCTGCTTCTTCACACTTTGTCAACTGCCAATCAAATTTTTCCCTTTCTCAGTTTTTTTTTCATCTAACATTTTAATGCGTTTAAACACATTTGCACCTCTTAAAGCTTTCATGCTTTTTTTTTTTCACATTTATCAGCATGGTTTATGGATCATGATAAACCCTTGGAGATAAATGTGTTATCACTTCTTAGTTTGTAATGATCTATAGTGAATCACAGTTTAAAACTCTGAGACCGTTCAACAGTTATTAGGCCTGAAGGAATTTGGAATCGAATAATTTAAAAATATTCCAACAACACAACAACCTGAAATTACACAAAGATAAGTGAATAAGATTATTATTGAAATAGGAACATACTACAGCTGTGGGCTATGTGTCTGAAGTATCCACACTACAAACATAATGGATTAATTAGCCACCTTAAAAAACAAGCCAAGGGGCTAGACAAACTATTGCACATGGCAAAACATAGTACTGCTAAGAAGGCAGTGTTTCTAGGCTGGAATGACCACAGGTACACTAGCCCCTTATATTCTGGCAACACTGAAGCCCCCCCTCACAGCAAAATGAGTATCTCTTGCTAGAGTGAGGTGCGAGAGCTATCCTGAATGTGTAGGTAGTTGAGGATTCCTGAACAGAACTACAACACCATTTTCACGCTGCTGGAAGCTTCTTCTGGGGAATTTTGGATCTGACAAAGAAAAGGACACCTCACCAATTGCCTAGAGCTTTAGCAGTCAGCCAGGGCTGCTTATAAAGCAAGAGCAGCTCACTACTATTCCCATGCAGATTTACTAATCCAGGATATTCTTAATGTTGCATGCATCTATGCATAGCATGTGTCTACTATGTGCATTGAAAACATTGGGATCAGACTCAGCACATAGCTGGATGGCTTTTGGAGGCACATTTTGCAACATGGGACCAGGGTTTGACACACTATGGGTCAATAAAGAGAGCTAGCTAGTGAGCCTGAACCTTGGGTGCTGTTTAAGGGTCAGGTCTTTCCCTGGCTCGTTCTTTGGACATTTCAAACAGCTCTGTCGAAGACAGACGTGTCATAAGAGGGGCTTGCTCTATGCTGAGCTGATGGAAGCCATCTATATATGCCATATGGAATCAAGGCCTGTGTTTGGTTCCTGACACTCTCTGTTAGGTATTACAGACATAAATCTGTCACTTCAAATGTGACTGCGTCCCTCTGCATAGCAATCTGCTCTGACAAGGGTAAAGCAAACAGAGTGAAAAAGCTAAGGAACATTTCAGTCCTGTATGCTAGGTAGGGCAGGGCCTCCTCTTCTTGTCTTCTTGCTATCTGGATGGTTTACCCAAAAAGAAAGTAAAGTGCATTTACAAAGCACAGCAGAAAGGATGGGCAGCCTGGTCACCGGCAGGCAGAGGAGCTGGCAGAGCTGCAGCTGGAAGACAGAAGGAGGATTTAGCACAATTAAGGCAAGAGGTAGCAGGCAGAGGCACATGCACAGGGTAATAGTTTCTGAAGCAACAGAGAGCAACACAGGATGATAATCACAAGAACTACTGAAACAGTATGTATAATTGCTATAGTATCTCAGTCTTGAGAATCATAATTTTTTTATCATGGCAGCAGTGTCTTGCAGGGAGGCTGCAGGGACAAGAAAACAGTTCCCCAGACCTGGCTTAGATGTCTCAGATACTGATGTCTACACTGCAGGTATCCATATGTGCATTGGTGAACTCTAGCTTTAAGATTAGCTGAGGTAGATGCTGTCCTGAGTAACATACTGTCGTGGTTTAAGCCCAGCCGGCAACAAAGCATCACGAGGCCGCTTGCTCACTCCTACCCCCGGTAGCATGGGGAGGAGAAAATACAAAGAAACGCTCATGGGTTAAGACAAGGACAGGGAGGGATCGCTCACTACTTGTGGTCAGAGGCAAAAGACAGGCTCGACTTGGGGAAGAAACAAAATCAATTTCATTTACTACAAATCAAATCAAAAACAAAACACAAGGGTATTAGGAAGGGAAACCAAACATCAGAACACCTCCCCCCAACTCTCCCTCCCGCCTTCCCGGCTCAGCTCCATTCCTGGTGCTTTCTACCTCCTCCCCCGCCNGGAAGATTTCTCACTCGTCCCCTGCTCCACCGTGGGGTCCCTCCCACGGGAGACAGTCCTTCACCAACTTCTCCAGCGTGAGTCCTTTCCGCGGGCTTCAGTTCTTCCCGAACTTCCCTGGCGCGGGTCCTTTCTGAGGGCTGCTCTCCAGTCACACACTGCTTCAGCACGTTTTTTTACCATGGAGTTACGGCCATCTTGGTGGGCCTCTGCTTCCCTGCTCCCCTCCATGGGCTGCAGGGGGACAGCCTGCCTTCTCACCACGGGCTGCAGAGCCATCAGCCTCCTCAGGCGCCCCTCCTCCCCCTCCTTCTTCACTGACCTCGGGATGTGCAGAGGAGTTCCTCTCACATTCCAATCCCCCCCCTCACTGCAGGTTCCCTTTCTTAAATCTGTACTCCCAGAGTTGCTACCACCGTCACTGATGGGCTCGGCCTGGGCCAGAGGCGGGTCCGACTTGGAGCTGGGGAAGCTTCCAGCAGCTTCTCACAGAAGCCACCCCTGCAGCCCCTCCCCCGCTATCAAAACCCCACCACACAAACCCAAAACACATACTCTTCAGCTAAAGTACTGCAAAGGCAAAATTTGGTAAACTTAATCTAATCTAGCTAAGGCTAAGTGAAGCCTTACTTAGGTAGGAGAGGAAAAGATAAAAAGAAAACAACTCTCAGTATGTGAATAGGGCCTCATTTAACTACAAGAGACTATAGTCTTGAGCAGTAGACAGATACCTGTTGAAAAGTTGACAATTCTTCCATTAAAAACAGTAGGTTTTACCTTTGTATCTGGCAATGTGCATTACATTTATTTTGACAGAAGCTGAGATATTGGGAGTATGTATGAGATGATAAAATAAAATCCAACATCAAGATGATTTGTTGAAAGGGAAAATCATTAAACAAAATTAAATCCAGCTTACTTATTAAAAAGGTTCAAAGGCAAAAAGGAATCTAGGAAAATATAAATGAAATAGGTTACCTTTCTAAGGAGTAAAACTGTAATTGTCCAAACAAGAAGAAAATTAGAGTATTGCTAACACTACTGCTACAGTTTTTTCAACATGTGTGGGTAGGATTACAATATATTCTTGTGATGTGGAATGATAGAGTCTGGGCAGGAGATAAAATGTAAGATGATGAGTGCAAGGTAAAACTGACTGTGCATGAGATGAATGACTTCCCTTCCTCCCAACAGTGCAGTTGAGGGTAAGTGCAAGCAAACAGACTTTACTCACTTCTAAATTGGGCAGAAGAGAGTTTATTTGTTTACTGTCTTCTAGGAACACCATGCAATTTAGCTAATGTGCTTTTTTTTGTTTTGTTTTTTTAATGTCTTTAACTTTGTGCTACTGCGGGTCCCCCTAGGAAAAAGCTTTTCCTAGCAATGCCTCAAGGAAGAAGTGTATTGAGACTGTGAACTTCTGCAGGAAGTAATTATTTGCAAGGAGCAATTACTGAGGAAAGGCTACCTTCAGTGGTCCTAATTAACAACTGGTTGATAATACAGTCTGACTATTAAGGATACTCTTCCGAAATTACTCTGTGACAATATTCTTTCTTTTTTTCCAATGCTTTTATACAATTCCCTTGAATCTATGTAAAAGTCTACTTTTAACAGCATGTAAGCAAGTGAATTCTCTGAAGTTATTAGAAATTACTATCTGAGGAAAGAAGCAGCCCTCAAAAGAAAAGAGTTCTTACTGATTTCTAGGATAGGGGTTTAGTCCATTTCACTAGAAAACAAGCTTGATATCTTCAACACTATAAGAAAAATGCTTATTTAGAGACAGAGGGTTTCTCAGATTGCCTAAAACATTAGGTTACATAGAAATTCTCATCTGCTAATAGAAAAACTGTATTGTCAGTACGTCTACAGTAACTGAGGTCTAAGAAGTTATATTTTCAAGAGAAACAGGAGTTGAATATAAAATAACTTCAATAATAAATTTAAATAGTTGTACACTATTTGAATTCTCATTCATATATGCAAATAGGCAGTAACAGTACTTGTATGTGGAATTATTCATTGCCCAAGATGAGAAAGAGTTACAAGAGTGGGTCAGGCAAAGTGAGCTATATTCATCAAATGAAATGTCAAGGTCCACTGTGCTGGTAAATCCTCGCAGTGCATTTGGATTCGTGACTCCTCTGATTACTTTCCAAAATCCTTTATGGTCCATTATGTCAGCAATACACAGATTAAGAGACGTTACTGGCATACACTGACATGAAGGAATTTAACCTCCTGAAAGCTGCATATTATTTAAAATATATAAAATAGTTCCATTGTCTTTTTATGTGATTAATTAAAAATAAAGTTAAAGTTGCATTAAAAAAATACCAGAATATCTTTCTCTAAAGTAATGGGTCATAATTGTAGCAACACATGCTGATTTTGACTGCTCAAGTTTATTGTAGCTTGGGTTTTTTTTGGGGGGGTGACAATACTAAAAGGAAAAAAATAAACCCCAACATTGATTGAAGGCAAAAAAGTCAGAATTTAGGCCAGAACTATCTACTGGACTCTCTTCAGTGTAATATTCTGTCAGCAGCTACTTAATCTATGTTGGTAACATACATTTATTTTTGTTATGGACACTACTGTAGCATGAAATTGGAGGAGGATTTCCTAACAGCTGAAATGGATTACAATACTTTTGTAATGAAAAACGAAGTTCCTGCTAGCTGGAAGTTTCTTCTTTTTTATTATTATTCTGTCTGTTCAGGGACAGAATAACACTGTGTTGCTTTGATGTGTCTGTACTTCTAGTGTTTTCTTTTGTAGGGTTTGGGGTTAAGTGCAGGGTACAAATACAATCATTGGACTCCAGCTTCATATGCGGAAGGCTAAATTTTCAGGTCATTTCAGGGCTAGACTTTTCCTGGCAGCATGTGTCATATGAGAAACTGCTTGGCTTTGCAGCCAGGTAAAGGCTAGACACTGGTTATACTGTTACGTGAGGTTTCTTGTGTTTCATTTCAACTCAAGGGAGAGAAGGGGACTGGGGGCAGGATTCCCCAACTATTCTGTGAGGACTCAGCACAGAGCACTGCAGCAGTCTCCCCCAACCATGAAATCTGAAACTCTGCTTGGTCCCTGCAGAAAGGAGCAGACTATTTTACCCATGAAGTCGATGGTGATAACAATGTGCCAGCATTCCATCTTTTTCTCACATGATGGGCAGAGTAAGTTGCCACTACTGTAACAATTTCCAGTGCTCATTATCTATCATTACTTAAGTTCTCTGAGGATCATGCAAAAGAGAAAATCTGATAAACCCAATGTGTCCTATATCAACTGGTCAGGAGAATCAGGAGTAAGCTTTACCTGCATTGTAACACAATTTTACTAAATCCTCGGATAAGGTACTGAAGCTTGGCTAAACCTAAAGTACTATTCCAAACATGCCAGCACCATTCCTCATTTACCAACATTTTTACATTATGGTGAATTCCTAATGTTTGAGTCCCTTGAACTTTTTGATAACACAATAATATAAGGTTTGGTTTGGTTTGGTTTGGTTTTAAGTGGTAATGTTTTAACTCATTTGCGTTCTGGAGAAACTCTAGAAAATAACCACTGAGAGTCTCAAAAAACCCAAAGGCAGCCACTTCTACCATTCCAAATCTTCATCTCTTTATTCATAGAATCATAGAATACTTTGGGTTGGAAAGGACCTTAAAAATCATCTAGTTCCAACCCCCCTGCAATGGACAGGGTCACCTTCCACTAGACCAGGTTGCTC
>VYZV01008159.1:103732-113934 GCA_013401275.1 Pandion haliaetus | reverse complement strand
AGAGGTTGAGATGGGAAATGCCACCAGCTATACTCTACTTCAAACCCAGTCTAGTTCAATATAAACTTTTGTAATTGGCAAACCTCAGTCAACCTGACTGGAAGAGGCATGATGTAGACGTACTGCTTCCCACCTCTCTGACTTGCCCTTCCTAGCTATGCCCCATGCCCAGCTTCCCCACTGAGATTAGTGGAGAGGACCACTGTGCTCTTGTTTTGGGCCAGAACTGTCTGGACATGTGGAGAAAGGAACCTTTTAATTACCCTCTCTCTTTACATGCTGCTGCAAATATTCATGGCAAGGCTGGATTCACGGAAGCCAGAAGTTTTCTTCCCAACAACCCACAGAATGATACCATCAAGGGTGAATGCATTTATTAAGTGTATGGAACCATGCATTGCCTCTATAACAAATGGTGGAGGGAACAGAGATGGCTACCATACAAATAACCATCCAGACCTAACTTACGGTACAGAAATTCTAATAAGAGAAAGTGATTTGAACCATAGAGTCTAAAGTGTCACACTATTCAATTTCAATACCCTCAAACATGGGTGTATTATCTTCTTGCAAATATGGTGAATGCATTTAGATGCTTATCTCTTTCTCTATATGCACTGATATGATGTCTTCTGCAATTCACATGGGGACTGATCTAAAGTCCACTAAAATAAAAAGGAGTCTTTGTATTGCTTTCACTGATTTATGAATCAGACCTCCATAGAATAATAGTGAGGTGAATTTTTAAAGTTCTGAGCTGTTTAATTTTGGACAACCATATAAAAGCAAAAATTTTTCTCCCAGTTTCACTGAAGCCTGCCTTCTTGTGATTTTGTAGAAATCGTTCTGAGGTCCTGGAAGAAATGGTATGATTTGGAATTCAGTTTGTTTTCATTCTGCCTGGACTGACCTGTATCAAAGATTCTGTTATTATCCTTCCTTTTATAAAATTTCTATTTATAGGTTATCAAACATGCAATTCAAATTATCCTGGGCTCATTGGCAAAATTCTCAGGTAGTAGATAAGCCTGATGCTGTGGGAATATCTGTGAAGTCTTTTGAATGGTTTACTGAAAAAAAGCAGGACCATTTGCATCCTCAGGCTAATTTGCCTTCTATTACAGATGAGAAGGTTTCTGCCATGTATTAATCAGGCAACGAAGGAACTAGGATAAGTAAGTGCATAAAAAAGGAGAAGAAATAAATAAGTAATTATTAAAAATATAGGAATGGAAAATGGCATGCTTTGATCTAGAGAACTAATGTAATTATCAGATAATCTTAAAGAGGCAGTAAGTGAAAATAATCAGGAATGAACAGGAACTGTGGCTTAGGTCCTCAGAGACACTTAGGCATCTAGGTCAGCTGCTCTGTAGTCTTTATTTATATATTGCCTAAGATGTCTATTTTCCAACGATGTGCAGGTAGAGTAGGGTAATTGGCTCCCCAAAACCCAAAAGGTTTTTGGCTCCCCCAAACCCCAAAGTCTCACTGATTCTGAGGCAGCCTTCTTACAAAAAAGGAAGCCTCAGCTATGTAAGGCTGAGGATCAAGTCCATGCTGCACCACAAGGCTCTGATATGACTTCCATCTTGTCCCATATGGACCATTAGATGCTGGACAGTTGTCCAAATTTGAGTTAAATATCCCATATTGTATACATTTTGACATACACATTGACACCTGTTTCTCATCAATCAGCTGCTAAAACATCAAAACCACATCCCTTTCTTCTCCATTTCATCCTATTTAACTGGAATTGAGCTACTTATCAGATGTCCAACTCCCCTACTACTGTGGGAGGTGATCCTGGAAATATAATAAGATCCAAGAACCTGGCAGCAGGACCCTTGAGATTTAGCTATTGAAATGTCTACACACTTTTAAGGAGCTCATCTGTGTGTGTCTGTTGCTTGAGATAAATATTTGGAAAAAAACCAGGAAGATTTCTGTTTTCAAAAAGGTTTTAAGATATGAAATTATCCAACCGTAAGGGAGGGAAGCAATGGGAATTTACAGAGCTCACAGCTGCAGCCTCTGCTGCAGAAAGCCAAGACAAATGAGATACAGTCTGAAAAAGACTGGATAAACCACTACTTGTTCTAATAGTACATTAATAGAAATTAGTATTATATTTGATAGTATTAACAGATAGAAATCAGATCATGAAGGTCCTTGTTAGTTTATCACTTGGGTTAGTAGGGTAAAATCCAATGGGAAGTAATTTGGAACTTTCCTGAGCAAAAGCTGAGTAAGAAATGAATAAAACCTGCAGAATAACTTTGTAAAAGCAGATGAAGGACTAAGTTACAACTGGAGGTCACTGTGACTGAAGCTGGAAGAAATCTATTTAATGCAGGAAGGCCTTATTTGTGCATCAAGATATAGAAGAACACATAGATGGAGACTATATCTGCACATATACCACACTGTGTAATTGATAGATCTGTGGAAGCCATCATCATTACCATCCTGTTTTGTGTGACCTTCGCTACTGCCAGAGGCAGCATGCTAAAGAGAGTTTGATTCCCTAGGACGTGGTCTCAGATCTAATGGCTGTCAGGAATCGTTGCTCCCTGGGAGAAGCAGAAAAGGCTGTTCAACATAAGAGGAGCTGTTGGTGAGAAAGTGACTCTATATGTGCCTAAAGCATGCTTTTATTTCCTATCTTCTTAGCCAATGTGTTATGTTATTTAGCAGCACATTTCTGTGATAAACAGGTCTAATGAACATGATAAATTCAGTGGTAAAATTGGAAGGGTGGTGGGGAAGAAAAGCTAGTGATACTGAGAGTCCACTTCCATTTAAAAATACATCTTAGAATTTAGCATCAAAAGCCATGGATGGCATTAGGTTGAGCAATGTCTGTGAACACCACTGAGGAAACAGTTAGCTACAGGAAGGGTTTAATCCATTACACTATTACACTTCGAGATATTTTTTGATTGAGTGCTTGTTTATTTTGTTAAGGAAAAAAGTCTGCTTTTTAAATGAAAACATATTACCAGTTTTTCATTGAAGGAACTGGCAATTCAGAAATGCAAAAAAAAAGGGAACATCAGTGCTATGCTTTATCTATGCAGTGGGCAAAAGGAAGCTGTGTCAAAGGGATAACTGTCAAACTCACCTAATGCACTGACTGAAAGCAAAAGCGTTGCACCAAGTATGATTCTGGCTTCTTATGCCTCCGACAAATGTCTGTCTTTGAGATTGTGCTCCTTCTGCTGACTGTGATTACTGCTGAAACTCCAGCAATATTATATTTTATATATCAAAGATGTGACTTTTTCCACTGCTCTGTTGGAATTTCTGATTTCCAGAGTCTATTATAAAATAAGCTGCATTCATCAGCACTGCGTACCTGTTGTTGATCTTAGCATCCTGAAGGAGATAAAAAAAAGAAAGAAAGAAAGAAAAAAAGCTGCTACTTTATCTTTGAAGTGTCCAGGCTGCAAGGGGAAGTAGTTAATTCCCCATGGGTAGGCACAAACATTCCTTCACTTGTGACATGTGTAAAGGTTGCTGTTCAGAGCAGACTCTTTTCAGGACCCATTTCTTCTGGGCACTTACATTTCTAAACCCCTCAAGAGGGCCGTACTTGTGAAAAAGAGAGTGGAAGCTCTGGTGTTCTGGTCTAAGATTATACCAGCATTTTTGTGAACAAACTTTGGATCAATCCAGAGTTGGAAGTGAACATGAAAAGTGTCAGTAACTCTTTTATAAGTCTTTTTGTGGTGCATCTGATTGACCCACATTACGATGTACAATAGCATGAAAGAGTGTTAGTAATCAGTGCTAATGAATACATGTACCTACCTGATTCATATACTGGGCATTACCCCTCACTAATGCTTTTGTTTTGCATTCATTAAAATTCCCATCATGACACAAAATGCTGAACATTTACTATAAAAAAAACAAAAGCAAACAAAAAAATGAGACACATTTATTGCAAATTTCAGTCAAAAAAGATATAAATAAGGAAATCACATATCACAGGCACATTGTTCCAATCCTACTCTACTTTAGTTCATTAATTAATGTTTTTAGAAAAGATATTTACAGTCAGACCTCAGGCGAATACTCAGAGAGAGCTTGTGGCATAATCCTTCTCTGTCCTTCCCTCTTCCCCTTCCCCCACCCACAAAGAAGACTGGTTACTAATTTCTTTTTTTTTTTTAGAGTCCAGGAAGGACTTGGAGAAGTTCAGTCTTCATGGTTTAGATTTATATAAGCTATTTCATAAATCTCCTTCTCAAAGAAACTTCTTACAGAGCTAAAATTGACATTTGCTTGCTGAATTTTGGTAGAATTATTATTAAAGTGCTTTCAATAAATATAAGATCCTAGCAAAAATCTGTGTATGTAAGTATGTATCTAAGTTACAAAAAGATGTTATTTTATTTTTTTTTGCCACAATATTTAGCTTGAAAAACTTGCCTGGATATAAAAAAGCACCAGAAGATTTCATTCTATAACAACTGAATTGTCTATCTATCTGAGATGTTTCTAATACAAGCTATTATAACTATATGCTACAATTATTTTTGTTTTGTAAAACCAAATGTTAATTTGAACATTACATTGTATTCTTTTAAACAAGAAAATATATAACAGAATCCATTCCTTACTACATGAAAAAAAATTGTTAGATAATGAAGCATTTATAATTAGAGACTGCTGAATACAAGAGAAGAAATACATAGAAGATTTTTTAATAAAAGTCCTTTTAGTCCTGCTTCTTAAATATGAGGGCTTGAGGATATATTGTGAATGCCTTATTTGTACTGATGATGATCCCATGTAAATTCTTATAGATCACCTTATGGTGTATTTGAGTGGTATAATGCATCTACTGAGAAGGAAAGGAGAAAAAGGGTCTGGTTTGGGAAGGCAGCTACTGTGTTATCACAAAAAGGATTGGGGAATGCAAAATAGGCTTGTACAGTGACAAGACAAAAAGGTTTCTCTACATGTAAGGCACTATTTCAAAGCAGGCTGAAAAAATAACTTTTCCTGCACCTCTCTATTTTTCTATGCCACTTACTGCTAAGAAGATGTGATTTATGTGATTATTTGTGAGAAGTTCAGGAATGGAGAAACCTGGAATATTAAGACAAGTGAATGGCTAGCTATGGTCAGGAACATGATTGTGCAGCTACGAATATTTCCCAAGCTTGGACTTCCAACTATGCGTGCACCTTTCCAACCTGTTAGGGAAACCAGGAAACTAAAGGTTTTTTCTCACTGGAAAATTTAAAAAAACAAAAGAAGCAAAAGCCACCCCATGTTCTACTCTGCTGCTCAGAGCTATGAGAGCATTAGCACTTGTGTTAGCATGTTCAGGCTAAAGCTAAACTAAGGGAAGCTCTTACTTCTTTTTGCTCACCTACCATGAGATCTGTTTGCTGAGGTAAAGTCTATCAAACTGAACCCTCCAGGGCTTTAGGTAAAGAAGTTATTAGTTTGAGGATTAGTCTGAGGATTCCTCATGGGCATAGGTATAGGGGTCATGTTGCTTACACCTCCCAAGATAGCAGCTATTGCGGGGGTGCACCAAAGCAGGTATAAATTTACTAGACAAGACACAAATATTATAAAAAATCTTAAGGCATGAAGGAACGTTCTTTTGAGCATGGGCTCCAAAAATGGGGCCTACATGTTCCTTCAGGAAACTGGACCTTGGTCTATGAGGTAAATGTGGTTTCCCTTGTGGATTTCAGATCTGAACTGCAATCATTCTGCTTTTTGTATAGCTGGTTCCACAGTTTAATTAAAAACAGCATGTTCCTCATCCAGGTAATACTAGAATCTCCTCAATGACTTCAATCTATGAAGTTTCTTAGCTCCATGAGATGGGGGTCTGTCCTGGTTTCAGCTGGGATAGAGTTAATTTTTCTTCCTAGTGGCTTGTATAGTGTTATGTTTTGGGTTCAGTATGAGAAGAATATTGATAACACATTGATGCTTTCAGTTGTTGCTAAATAGTGTTTAGACTAAGTCAAGTATTTTTCAGTTTCTCATGCCCAGCCAGCAAGAAGGCTGGAGGTACACAAGAAGTTGGGAGGGGACACAGCCAGGACAGCTGACCCAAACTGGCCAATGGGGTATTCCATACCATGTGACATCATGCCCAGTATATAAACTGGGGGGAGTTGGCCTGGTGGGGGATTGCCGCTTGGAACTAACTGGGCATCAGTCGACGAGTGGTGAGCAACTGCATTGTGCATTACTTGTTTTGTATATTCCAATTCTTTTACTATTGCTATTGTCATTTTATTATTGTTATTATAATTATTATTTTCTTCCTTTCTGTTCTATTAAACTGTTCTTATCTCAACCCACAAGTTTAACTTTTTTTCTGATGCTCTAGCCCATCCCACTGGGTGGGGGGTTGTGGGCGAGTGGCTGCGTGGTGCTTAGTTGCTGGCTGGGGTTAAACCATGACAGGGTCCCATGCAACTGGGATTTTTTTCTGTAACGATTATTGCTGTTCACTCAACATAACTAA
Source organism: Pandion haliaetus (assembly GCA_013401275.1). Lineage (NCBI taxonomy): Eukaryota > Metazoa > Chordata > Aves > Accipitriformes > Pandionidae > Pandion > Pandion haliaetus. The sequence goes on along the minus strand of VYZV01008159.1, from coordinate 107,423 downwards.
TTCTATTCAAATCTCACTTTCCAGACAGTTCGCCACCATTAAAAGCAACTTGTGTTTGTTTGGGTTTTTTTAAAGACTTTCTCTATAATTCATATAATCAGCCCTCTGATTCTAGCAAAGTACGCACCTCATGCAGCCAAGTAAGACATCTTGGCTGGTGCAATTCAGCTTCATCTTATTTGGCTGTGTAATGTTATTCAGTACCTCGGCTGTGCTTTTATGCTCCTGTCATAGTGGTATGAATATTTGCCACTCATCATAATCCTTCAGATCCCCCATTTCATAGGTTGGGAAAGTGAAGTGCAGAAAAAAAGTTGCCCAGTTTACCCAAGCCTATAATAAGTTGGTAATATGGGAAAGCAGAATCCACACATTCTGATTCTTAGCACTGTGCTCCAAGTACTCATAAATACCCACATAAATCAGGTAAATGCTGGAAACATAGCAATAATTACTGTGAGAAGGGAATGCATGGAAGGTTTTTTGCTAGATTTCCCAAAGCACAGAAAGTAAAAAATTCTGGTCAAGTAATTGCCTATTGCATTATTGAATGCAACCTAATTCCAGATAAACACCTAGCAATATGTTTTATTATATACCTTTTCTAGAAGTACAAATATTGGATTCTGTCTGTTCCAGCTGAAGTGTAGATAGAACAGACAGAAGGCTGTCCTTCAGCCTTTGCCATCATTCTGTACCACTGGGGTTTGTTTGATGCTGAAAAAGAAGGAAAACAAACAGAAACCCCAAACCAAGAAACCAAGAAACCCCAAACAAACAAAAAAAAGTTTGTTTCCTGAAGAAGAGCAAAAATAGACTGCAGCTGATCCCCACTAATTACTCTTGTTGAAAGCTTGGCTTTTTAAAGTTACTTTAAAGAAAATGGCTTTGCTGAGGGGAAACTCTACCACATTCTGTGTGACGGTGGGGAAGCCCAGATTTAAGCATGCTACTTTTTGGACATCACCCAAATGATCTGCTTCTCATCCTTATTTACTTCACTTCATGATATGACTCAACTCATTAAACATTTCAGACTCCAATTAGGACTTAGAGAAAGTGTTTCCATCCTGCCAAGGCATCCTGAGATGGAGTTCTATTATCCATCACACTCTTAAACAGGGATTTCCTCCTACTCAATTCTGAGTAATAATTTGGAAGTGAGACCTTGGTATTCCCTCTGAATGACTGGCCTGAGCTTGTGGTTCAGGACAAATCACTTGTGCAGTAGGTACACTGAGGAGAGGGCAAATCGTGCTGTAATTTGTAGCTGGAGCGCATATTTTCCACTTACTTCATTTGCTTCATCAGCATCAATTCAGCCTTCCAGCAAACCACACCCTTGTCAAAAATTACTGCAGGAAGAAGAGGCTGAGCAAGCATGGCCACTCATTTCCCTCAGGGCAAATTGCCTCATATCAACCTTCAGAGGATGCTCTCATGAAGAAGACTAGAGATCTTGTCATTTTTTATTCCTTAGTGAGAGTATCACTGCACCTGCTCTGTGATGGCAATCACACCAAGGTCCTGTAGTTTCTAACTTCCTCCAAGCAATGTTTTCACAGACCTTCTCTGGAACTGTTCCACTCACCTCTCCTGGATTCTGTCTGCTTCCAGATGGAAGACCAGTAGCTCTTGAGATCAATAACCTGAAAAAACAGTAGCCCTAGAGATTCTATTTCAAAATTAAATTGGCCAAATTGAACTACCCCAGAGCTGGCTGACATTCTTTCTGAATGCAATTTCCACTATAGAGGCTGAACTGACTTCTTTGGACCATACCTTCAAAGGTTGTATTACAAATTCTCTTATTCCACCCTTTCTGTATTGCAAGGGCTGTAGAGCCAGGATTTGGGCCAAAAACTACACTCATAAAATTTTCTTTAAGTACTGTATCCAGTAACAAAGACTTATAACAAGATGGGGTCTGGAATGAAGTCAGTCACCATTGTCAAAGACCAGGCATCTTTTCTCTTATGAACAATCTGATCGTGCATATTTCACACGTATAATAGCATACAAAAAAATAATGATGGCCACTATATTTACAAGAAGAGCAATTGGAAGCCAGTTCATAAGCAAGGATCTAGATTTTTTAAAGGTTCAAATGTCTGGAAGCTGTCACAGAGAGAAGAAAAAAAACCCCAGAAACAGCTCATATTTAAGTGCCCACATATGTATTTAAGGCCAGAAACAAAAAAAGGATTTACAAATTGTGATGTTGAACATAGCAATGCCTGCAAGTTTCATGGACGGAACTAAAAACACTGAACTAAGAACCCAAGAACTAAGAACCATGATCAGCAGGGAGTTAGGCTTGTAGGAGTGGGACCTAGACAAAGCATCACATTAAATGATCACATCAAATTCCTGTGAGTAGGAACTGGTAAAGGAACATGTCTGAAACTGTAGAAGGAAACTAGTTTGAGGACTCATGGATTTCACACTGGCCAAAAATGAACATTCTGCAAGAGGCAATTCAGAGCATCTAAATTTGGATTTACAGGCAATTGGCCCACTTTTTTCCTTGAACATATAAGTGAAGGAGGTGAAAACCTATCTGTTAGAGCCATGAAATGAACCCTAGGAATGCAGGCAATGAACCTACTCAGTGTGTCTGCATAGCTAAATGAAAGAGGGTCAGGGAGAATGTTGATCACTGAAACTCTGATTTCCCAATGTTTAATTATTATCTCTCTGGCTCTGTGCTAGACGTCTCCATCTAGATTTCTCCAATTTCTGCCTGAAGAGTCTAGCTCTTGGCAGCAACACAGAACCTTGGCATTCTCTTTTATTTACCAGTAGAGCTGCTGTGATTAGTGTAAGCAGTTGTTTTAAGTGAAGTAGATCACCTCTGAAAGATTTGTGTATATGCTCTACTGACTTTATCAGAACTCAGGCAAGCACCTGGCTTCAAAAAAGATTAGTGCATCTCTTCCTCATCAGAGCCAGATGCCTAAAATTTAAGTAAACCTGCGTCTTACTGTGTCACACTAGATGCTGGACTTAAATACTTCTTATTTTCTATTTCATACACTGAGCACACATAGTGAAAACAAAATAATAGCAGTAGGCAAAAGGGATATGTATGCAGTTGCTATAGAATCGGTAAAGGTAAGACAAAAAGAAACTAGAGAAAGGGGAAAATAAATTGATGTTGTTCTAGATCTATGAAGGAAAATGTTTCCAGAGAGGTCCCTGTAGCTAGGATCAAGTAAAAGACTGGAGATTGAGCACTGAAACAGTAGGTCTTGACAGTCCTGCCCTGGGAGACTCAGGGGCCAGCTTTGTTCCAGCACTGCAGAGTGACTACAGGGAAGTGTTTTCACAGCTTAGTTCCTCTCCTGCATAGAGAAGATTATAATGTTACCTTTATCTGTTCTGCTTGTTTGTTTAGAGCAGAGTCTAATGCTTGTGAACCAAGGTACAGAGCCGAAGACGTTATCGCTCAGGTCTTGTAAAGAAAATCAGTTCTTTCCAGCAAAATCCTGGCAATGCAGTAGCAGGTATTTCTTCATTCAGTCTAATTCTGCAAGTCAGGTGAGGATCATTCTCTTTTCACCTGTGTCTGCTACCAAGAGCTGGAAACCCGAGCGTGTGCAGTGCTTTGAGGTAGCGCCTGATACCTTGCAAGTTACATCTTGTAGCCTTTTCACAGAAGACTTTTCAGGTTGAATGTGATTTTAGTTAT
>VYZV01008159.1:72504-87278 GCA_013401275.1 Pandion haliaetus | reverse complement strand
GAAAAAGTATAGTACTACCCCCAAAGGACTTTAAATTTAAGTAAGATAGAGCAAAATAGTTCTGATTTTAAAATTACTACATTTGGTTTGCAAAGTAAATTATAAATTATTGTCTACTTACTTAATTTTGATTGTAACTTTGATTAGGGTGCAAAATTAATGATTTACAAATAATATTTTCTTAAAAAAAAGTATCTGAAACTTGCAAATAATAGCCTGCTTCTCCTACTTGAAGTTGCACTGAAATAAAATGAAGAACCTGAAGGACATCAACAGCAGGTTCTACAGGAGCTAAATTCAGGTGAGACAGAGTCAGGTAGTTAAATGTTATCCTTACAGATATAAACTACGTATACTGTATATATAGATATATCTTGACAGGAACTCTTAGTAAAGAAAAAATGTTTTTTCTGTTCCCTGGCTTTTTTGAGATTAGTTGGTAAGGTCAAACTTAACTCATCACAGATATAGAAGGGTTAGTGGAAAGGGTGTGACATGTTTCGAGAGCCACTGAACCTTGCTGTAAAATACACTGAGACCATCTGTATTAATTCCTCAGAAAAAAGCAGTATATAGCCCATGTATTATTATATTATTAACATGAGCAACTCAAGTTGTCTCTCATGGAATTGTTTTGGCAAATATTGATCCTAAATCTAGCAGTTGAAGGAAGATTAGGTAATTCTTCTGCTGTTCTTTGGCAGTAAAGAGACTCTGATTTCCTCCAGCAGAAGACTGAACTTCCCTATTAAAATTCTGGTCTTGAATCCTTTTGTGGGATATTGAGCGCTCAAAGCTATGACTGATTTTGTTCCCAGGCAAGAATGCTCAACTCTAGAGTTTGAACATCTCACTGAACATCTTTCACTAATAAATGCTGATTCAACAAAAGCAAATATTTCCTGAAATTATATTTGCATTGTCAACGTTTTCTGTGAAAATACCAAATATCTTGTTTCAAAAAAACTGTTTTTTTTTTTAATTTGCTTGAGTTATGAGTCAACTGCTTTCTTATCTAGAGGAGCATAAATTAGAGTGCTTTGGCTTTTAGACCAATTTACTGTCAATAATACCGTTATTAAAAATAAATGTTTTAAAAGAAAATTTACATTTATGATTTGTCATTCAGTTTAGGATAATTTTTCAAAAAGATTAAACTTTACTTCTGATGGAAACATCCAACATCCACCAGGACCCATCAACACCAGCTTTATTTTTCCTTTGTCTGACAGCTGCTGAGCAGAAATGATATAGTTTGGTGGGAGTGTTGACTCTTTGGAAGCACTCCCATCTTCTGCAGTTTTCAGTTCCTTGTAACCTTGATACATAAAAATGCTTTAACATAAGAAAATAAATTCCTTTAACTCTTAGAAAGGCTTTTCAATATTATGCATAGAGGCTGATATCTTTTTAAAATGTTGGCTCATCTCTGTTGTTAAATATGTTTGAGACACACTAAAAATGAATGGAAGGATCGGTCTATTTTTCTTCCACATCAGATAAGAGGCCCTTGTTTCCCTTTTAAAAATTGAAATGGCAGCTGTTTTGGCAGCTGCATAGCCATGTAAACAAGATACCATTTTCAAGTTTCCACATATTTATCATATTACAGGGACTGGGAGACTGAATCAATAAAATAAAAAACTCTAAGTAGAGGTTGAGTGGGCTAGACTACCAGCAAGGAGATGTGCTGTAACCCTAGCTCAAAAAAGTCTAGGGCAATGAGGAATTAAAATGTTAAAATTAAAGCACAGTCCCCTTCATAAACAGAAGATTGATATTTACATAGAATATAATAAAGATACAACTAACTGAATGCACAAATACGTTAAGGTAGAAATAATTCAAATTTTTGTTACTTTTTGTTTTTTAAAAAAGCAACAGTAAAAATATCTGTTAAGTAAAATCACTTAGATAAAATGCACTCAGTTTCAAAATACTCCTAACAGAATTAGAACGCAAAACAGAATAATAGCTATCTGCATTTTCTTTCGTACTAGCTGAGTCATTAACTCCCTTTCTTCTAGTAGTCATAGAAAACTGTTCTAAGGAGAAGTGAAAATATTTAGCTGGAAGCATAGAGTACCCTCTAAATATAAAATAGTTTTACCAGAATAGATATGAAGATATCTTTGGATTGCATCTTGGAGGACTTTGTATATATTTTCAAGCCCTATACGTCCGAACATGACCATGTATGATGTAGATTTTGAATGCAGAGACATCAATAAATTCTGGTAAAGTCAAATATAAATTATGCATTTAAAACACATGAATGTTGCAACTCAATAAAGTGGTTAAGCACTTGTTTTACTTTAAGCATGTGAGCAGCCTCACTGTCTCTAATAGAGCTCACTTTTGGTCTTCTCTCATGATAGTATTCAGGTGTCCAATGTTTTGCATGCTTTTATTTGTTTTGCTGGATATAGCTATGTCTTGTCTTTCTGCCATATTACATAGCTTTGTGTTCTCCATATGCTATAGTTTTTGCAGAAAAATGTTCCTTAGATACTCTTTAGAGATTCCAAATTTTGCTTAATGTGTCCATCTTTTAAAGTTATCAAAAAGCTGACTGTAGAGAGCTTTCAGAAAGTGATAAAACCTGTAAAAAAGAATCTCTGAGAGTGTAGTCTAGAGTCTAATAGTTTTGATATTTCCAGGATAAAAACAGTTGGGAAACATTCAGGCCACATGAAGACTGCCTTGTTTTGGATTTAGTGGAAATACAGTCTTCTGTAATGCAAGAAAGTAATCCAAAAATCTTATTCCCAGAATACCCTATCTTATATGTAGTCAGTGTTGATGTATTGGACCACAAAGTTGCCTAGCTCTAGGTTTACATATACAGGCAAAGGTGTGCTTATTTAACTTACTAACATGCTTGGAAAACGTGGTCCTTTTGTCCCTTTTGAAACTGGGAATACACTCTTTATAGCAGGACAAACCTAATACTTCTGGTTCTGCAGAGCTTGAAAATAATTTTTTTTTTTTTTTTTTAGTTTTAACTAATAAAGTATAAATAAAGATGTGTAGCTGCATACTAGACCCAGTTTTTCAGATAGTCTTCTGTCCTTGGGGAAGAAAGACAGAAATGTTTTATGGTCACATAAAAAAGGAAATGTGGCAGTTGTCTGAGGTCGCTTAGATGTGTGTATAATGTCCAAGACCTGTCCTAAGGGATCCAGGAATACTGAGCAAAGAGTAATGTGACTTGGGATAGGTAAAAGTGTGTAACTTAGTTATGATGCGTCTGTCTCAGATATTTAGATAAGTGGCATAATGTGTTTGTGTGTGAGTTTGCATGTATGTGCATAGCACTTGCAAACAATCACATACCAATACATGCACACACATATATATTTATATATATCTATGAGATTTTAAAATATTTTGTCTGGGTGTGTGGCAAGAAAACTTTAAAAAACCCCAACAAACATATCTTGCCTAAAGCACTGAACTTCTAAGGCCAGGCCTGACTGGTAAGGTAGTTAGCATCAAATGATGGTTTCTTGTGCAAGGACTGGACCACATCATGTTTAATGTTCATTGGCAGCTTTCCCTCCCTTAAGGCAATAATAAAATCCTTCTTTAACATTCAAACAAATAAAATTAATCAAGGGATTCATGCAAAAGGGATGTGAATTGGGAGAAAGTAAAAAAAAAAAAAAAATAGAGGGGTCTTTCAGTCATGCCGGAAGAAAGAAATACTGAATTCTTCTTTTAAAGGTAGGACAGAGAAATTGAAACAGGTGCTAGAGGCAAACAAGGTCCACATCCCACAGGCAGCGCTAAGAGGCTGCATGTGCCAATGCTGAGGTAAGCCACTGGTGACAGGATCCCTACATGGGTGGTCAGGCAGATACCTATCAGTGCAGAGCTGAAACATAGCCAGAACATCAATTTTGACTGCATCTAAACCAAGCTGCAGGTGTGCGCTGCAGTATGCCCTGAATCAGAAATCTGGTGGAAGCATGTGATGGCTCCCATCCAGACAGCACTCCCAGGTAACCATCCTATGGAAAATAGATGAGAGGGAGAAGGCTTGCTCTGGTTTGGAGGCAGGGCCCTTATCCATACCCATCAGCTCTGAAGTGGGCCCAGTTCTCCTCCTAGTTTAGATTGCAGCCTCTAAGTTTTCAAGTACCCACTGTACTTCCTATCTGCCAATTTGTATAATAATAATAATAATCATCATCATCATCATACCAGTTTTCAGGGTGGAGTAATAGTCCTGCAGCTGCTAAAGCAAACAGATAAATGCTTTTGCCTTTCTAGAAAAGAAGTCATGTCTTAGGATAGCAATTCAGTCAACTATTTAGGTACCAAATATGGCATTTAGGACCCTAAATTTTGGAGGAAACATCCTAATCCACTTTGCACTTGACGTATGCTAAGCACCTAAAAGGCCAGGCAAAAGCCTATCTATATGCTCTGCTGTTATAAAGATAGAAATACTACTAGGATGCAGCCTGTGTGACCCGAATGTCTGAAAACTAGTTTTCTATGGCAAATGGCATCTATTTCCTGTACATGATTTGCTAAAATGATATGAGAAGGGGATCTAGACTTGGCCACTTGAAGACTGATGGGTCCTGCATCTCCCCTGTCACCAGAGAGCGTAGCGGTGAGAAACATAGTATTGTTACCCTACCCAACATCTGAAATGCACCTTTCAGACTGGAACAGGTCAAAATCACTGTTTTGATAGCAATCAGTACATGCTTTTTATATATTCCTGCCTGGCTGGATAAATTTTCTAATGAAACCACGATATCAAGCAGTCCCGCAAAGACAACAAAAGAGCATGGAAAAAGTTTCTTATTGTTAGAGCTCATTCCTGCCAAAATTTATTGGTGTAAACAAACCTTCTTTCCTTCTTTACCATTTTCTGCTAAGGCTGATAAGCCAACACTGCAAATGTACTGGTTTGAACCTGGATAAATTTTAAGTGGCTTAAAATTCTGGGAGAGGGATTTGTACCTACTCAGCAGAAGTTTCAGATTTGTGGCTAAATGGCTGCCACATCAGCAGCTAAAAATAAGAACCGTAATTTTCATAGATTTAAGGCAGCTCTGATTTAAGCCTGTGACTGGTATCTGGTCTCCTCTTCCATGTAGTTATCTCTCTGTCTGTCAATCAAGCCAGGAGTTTTCTGAGGACAGAGAGAAGCAGCTGCAGATTCAATAGGAGCTCTGAGTAACTAATCAGCACAGCTGTTCCCTTACATTTGTTTCCAAAGCAAAAAGTCTTTTGTGTTTATATTAGGTAAGGAAATGTACTATTTGTGCCTATGAGACTTTTCATTAAAACTTCTGAAAGGCAAAGAAGGCAAAAAATATGCTTAAGGGATGGAATTGTATAGGAGAAGGGCTCTGGATAAGGAGCTAATACATTTCAATTACATTTGCTTTAGTAACAGCTTTTGATGGGAACCTAAAGTTAATTTACTTAGGAATAAAATGCACATTAATACTAGTGAAGATTTTAGCAATGCAGTGCTTGTAAAGTGAATCATAGCCTGGCTGTCAGTCAAACTACCTTGCATGGATCTCTTTTTTTCCTTTCTTTTCTTCTTTTTCTTTTTCTTTTCTTTTCTTTTCTTTTCTTTTCTTTTCTTTTCTTTTCTTTTCTTTTCTTTTCTTTTCTTTTCTTTTCTTTTCTTTTCTTTTCTTTTCTTTTCTTTTCTTTTCTTTTCTTTTCTTTTCTTTTCCTTTTTCTCTTTTCCTCTTCTCTCTTCTTTTTTCTTCTCTTTTCTTGTCTTGCCTTCTCTTGTCTTTTCTCTTCTTTTCTCTTTTCTTTCCCTCTTCCTTCCTTCTTTCTCCTTCCTTGCTCCCTCCCCTTCTCCTCTACTTCCTTCTCTCTTCCACACTTCTCCTTTCTCAAGAAGAATAGTATAAAGTAACTACATTTAGAGAGATTATATTCATATTTATAAATTAATCTATAAATGCAGGAAAGTCATGGTATGGTTCTCTACAGTGCACATGAAAATAGCATTTGACTTTAAAAAAGACAAAACAATGGGGTTTTTTTTTCCTTAAAATTCTAAGGCATCCTGCCTCTGAAGTTGAGGGAGAACTGACTCCAGTCCTTCACCTTCATGAGAAGACACCTGTTCTAAGAAGAGGGGTATTAAAACTTATTTCTGCAGTAGAGAGATTCATCTGACACTGCAAGAGAGATAATTCTCTGATTTCTAACTGTGCCAAAAATATTACAATTTGTCTTGATTTTGTATTGCTTTTACTCACATAAATTCTGCATTGCCTGTCTAGTGAGTCTATCTAAAGTGATTTGTAGTTTGTGTTGTTTTCTAGCAAGATACAGAAGCAGAAAGACTTGTGAACAAAAGCTGCACACCAAGGAAGACAAAGTGATTTCTTATTTAAAAAACATGAAAAATCATTGTTTTCATAAAAAAAACCCAAAACTGCATACACAGATCAGCAGTTTTCTTTTTGTCTTTGTACATTTTGATCCAGTGGTTCATAAAAGCACTGATCCAAAACCATTGAAATCAATGAAAGTTTCTGTTGACTTCCAAAGGCTTTGGACCAAACCCAGTGTACACATTCATGGCTTCAAAGTAGGAGACCCATTAAAAAAAATGCAGTTCTTGGTGTCTAACGCTACAGTCTTTTGTGTTTTCATTATAACAATTACAACAGAAGATCTTTGTGCCAGATGTTGGGTCACTCACGAGAAACATCTGTTACCAGCATGCAAAACCTGGCTGGATCAGGGCCATTAGGAAAAATAAACAAAAATACATTCTTTGTTTTTGTTACAAAAATTATTGTAATTCTCCAAGAACATGATCTTTCCCCACAAGGGGAAGATTTTGTGAGCCATATACACTAAAACCTGAAGACATGAGTTCAGCGCCAGCAAGAGCTTTCCTGGAAACTTCTAGACCTGTTTGGATCTGGCCTGAATCAAACCAGAGAATGAGCTTCAATTTTCCCTGACATAATAAATTTCTCTTTTCCCTGCTCTCTGAGGGTAAGATACTAGCTTCAGTAGAAGTTGCGCATAGGATAAGGGCATACACAATTCCTTTTTCCTCCACCCCCCCGTTTTTTACCTCCTTTTTTATTTTCTTTTTTTTTTTCTCTTCCTCAGTGAGCCATTTGGACTGGGCTCCGTTTCAAGCTGCTTAGATTGCTAAATGTTTAGCAGGAAGTTGGGTCAGGCTTTTAGGTAAAAGCCATGTGTCAAGTCAATTTTCAAATGCTGGTAGCCAAAGTTCACACAAGGTAGTCATGTACCCCAGTGGAAGAGGGGAATCAGTCCCACTGGACTTGCCTTTGGCAGAGTGTATTTGTACTGGTTTGTGATAGTGGGAGAGATGTGGCCTGGGACACAGACTGGAGGTCTTCTCTCTGGGAAGGGTCATGTGCTGAGCTGAAAACTTGGGGCCATGCCCAGCCATTCTTAGTAGCTGAGCTCACATCTGCAGAAGATCTCTGAGAGGAACTCCCAAAAGTATCCAGACTGACAGAGGGAGAAAGGCTAGTTTCCCTGCAAAGGAGCATAGCTATTGTGCTACTAAAATATCTAAAGTGCTGAGGGAAGGTGGAAAGTTCAAAAATAATGGTGGTTGCACAGAGACTGTGATTTCAGCAACAATCCCAGTGACTAAAATAAAATGCATTGGGGTCAGTGGTGATGGTGGAACATGGCCAAGGGCTCCAGTAGGGTAAGGATTAGGAGTGGTCAAGGAAGAGGATGGAAGGAAAGGATCATCAAGAATTTCCAAAAAAATGTTGGGGAGGCAGAAGAGTTTTGTGAAAGTGAAAATTTGTCAAAATATATAGGTTTTTTGTATGAATATATTGGTTTTTCAGTGGAAAGTGTGGATTTGCAGATCAACAGTTATTCTCAGATCAAAGGTGACATTTCTGATTATAAAATCAAAGAAATTTTGAAACCTCAGGAGAAACAATACTTTAATGACAACCCCTTCTTTTTTACTCTTATTTTACCCAACCTATANCCCCCCTCCTGTTTTTAATAAAAACCTTGGGATTGTTCTGGCACAAAGAAAGGAAAACTGGCCTTGTGTACCAGTTGCCTTTTATAGTCTTGGTGTTGGTCCTGTACACACAGGTAAGAGATGGATAGAAGCACAATTGTTGTTGAGAACTGTAGAAGAGGGGAAGTTTAGGGGAATATTAGCCCATTCCTCTTCATATGTGCATTTGCCTGTGCAACGCATAGCACGCACTGCCCACGTGGGAGGCTGCAGATGTCAGGCCAATATTTTTCATGACCTGTCTCAATATTATTCTCCACAAAGACCTCCAGGGTGATACTGTGAATCCCCTTAGTGAATTTTGCTTTTGCTGGCTGACACTGGCTCAGTGCAACTTTCCTGCCTGGAAGGTCCTGGTCATATAAGGGAAGGAAATGCAGACGGTCACAAACCTCATCCTCTTGGAATGAAACAAAAACATGCCTCTCTGGGAACACCTGTTACTGGTTTAAATGTCTGTTTACACTTACCCTTAAAACAAGCTGAAACTCAAAGAAGGGTGGAGCTTGGAAAGGAAAAGACAGCTGAGAAAGATCTGTCCTGCACGGGGTGAGGATTTTTAATTTGCAGAAAACCAAAACTCAGACAACCCTGTCTAGTGGTGCCTTGATGGGGCAATAGGAAGCAGGGCCATAGAATATAACTTTTGTCTAATGTCAAGCCAAATGCCCAACAGGTGTAAATTCCTATAAATCACTGGAGCTTTCCTTCTTTATGTCATGTTCTGTGTTGTGGGGCATACAGACAAGCCTCTGTTTGGGCTTTCTGCAGGAGGTTAGAGATTTTTTGTATGACCTGCCTCCTGTTTTCGACATCTTGCCATTGCTGTTTCAGACAAAATTGCCTTCTTTAACCTCTTTTGGTCACTCATTACCTCCTGCATGCTCATGCTCATGCCCATGCTATTGACTGCCCTCTGTTGCTTTCATCCCTCCCGTTTGTAATCAAGCACGAGATACATCTCTTAAAAGACAATCTGATCTTACATCAGCTGGTCAATGCAATGGCTTGACAGCTGCATGACCAAAAACATCCCTTGCTTCCTGGACTCACCCTGACAACCCTACATAACCTCCTTGGAAGCAGAGGCAGATGTGCTGACCATAGCCAGCACATGTGCCCTCACTGACTGCCAGCTATCAGAAGTCAGTTGTTCTGATTTGGAAGGAGAATTATTGCTTACACTTTCAAAATGGTAACTTTACTCTTAATTATGTGTGTTTGCGGGTACATGTGCAAGACCCTCTGCCACTGAATTGTGCTGTTTTTAAAGGCTCACCTACAACTGATGATGGAAATATTTAATTTCTCAGTTTCTGCTCAACTTTGCTAACCTATTTCTTTATTTTCTCCTGAGCATTAACTGTTCTGCTTTGAACATATTTTAAGAACTAAGAAGTGCAAAAAACCTGCTGGCTGTTCTCCACCTCATGAAAGTTTCTTGGAATCTCTTGACAGCCTGGCTTTGTCTATTTCTAATACAGATTAACTGACTGAGCAGAAAGTATAATTTTTTTATCCATACCTATAGAGTGCATTTTTTCCCTGAAACAGTTCAGGTAATGCAGGTGTTTTTTTGTGCACACTGGATGAAATGGATAGAAGTTAATTCTTACAGGACTTTGGACCTGTCTTTGAGAAGGACAGGAGCACAATCCAACATGCCTAAAGGTAATACAGAGAGCAAAACTTAAAGACAGAACACTTCACCATGATCGTTTCTAGGGGAAAATGGATCTCAGAGCTTTACTTTTCCTTGTAGGTCTTGCAAAACAACTATATGGCATTGCAAGCCCAAACAACGGTTTAGAGTTTGCTGATGCCCTAGATTTTAAAGGTCAGGACAGAAAGCAGAGGGGGAAAAAGAGCATAATTCACACTGTTGACAGCCTAAGTTAGATTTACATTGATCTCTCTTTTGACTTGCCTCCTGTATAATACAGGAAAACTGGCATACTATAGGACACTGCTGCCCTTCAGATATTAGGACTGCAAAATTTGATTGCTCTACTGGCAAGCTCCAGGGAAAATCTTTGCCCATATTGTATACCACGTCATGCATGGTTGTAGCTGCAATCAGCTGACTGCAGAGAGTGCCTGGGTTTTCTGCATCTGGCAGCTGAGGAGCAAATACTGTATGAATCTGTGGTCTACACAGCATGCATCCAGCTGGCTAGTATGATACTGTAGGTCAGGACTTCAACAGAAGGTAAAACTTTAGTTTTCCTTATCTAATAACAATACTTATCCTGGCATGAGAAAAGTTGTTTCTGTTCAGCTTTCACTTATTGCTGTAATTTCAGGGCATTCATAACTACAGGTACATTGTTATGGCACCCAGAGCACAGGCTGAGAAAGAGGACAACATTCCGTAATTACAGCTTTTCATTAGGCTTGCATAGCTTCTTACAGATCTCATGAAAATACCAGAGGAAATCTTAAAGAAATTAAGAAAAAGGCTCACCCTGAATATCATTTTATTCAGTGCAGTGGTAGATAATGTCAAAAACCTATTTCCCGAGCTGTGGTCTTGAAGTTTGACTAGAGGTATGCTAACATTGATACACTAATGGAATAGTAGAATGTAGAGATTTTATCAAGTAAATCTGCAAAAGAATGAATAAGTGCTTTCCTGACAAGCACTCAGTGCCTCAGCAGTTTTGAAGGCTTTTCAAACAGAAGCATTTCAGAAAAAGTAGTTTAGTTAATGTTAGAGATCCACTTTAGATGAAACAAAAGTTTACTAAATGCTGCAGAGATTTTGTTTCAGCATAAGCAAGGTAATACCTTTAAATAACAGCCACACTGATCACATAATGATACGAAAACAAGATATTACTGGTGGAAATGTGTAGATACAGTTTGGGAAATAGATGTTATTCACTGTATAAAGGTGTTCAATAATTATTGAAATGAAATGTGAAAAGCTGAAATGCCAAGTACTTCAGGTAAGAGCTTGTCCCATAGAAATGGTGGTAACAAATATTGATGTCATATGTATTACTTTTCATATTCCTCTTCGTGTTAAAAGGGTCAGTGAAGCCACCACTGTAGCACTTTGACTATTTAGTTCCAGATGCAACCCAAATGCTGAAGTTCATTACACAGGCTTTCAGACTGTGAAATTGTTATGCTTTTCACCTAAGGAATGAAGGTGGACATATTATAAAACAGAAGATTTATATGGTAGACCATGCCCATAGTGAGCAAACAAATGACTCCTCAAGATTCCAGCTCAGTCAGGGTATGGAAATTAACTTTCAGTCAGATGTTACAAGCAGTTGGACTACAAATTTAGTGTTAGGAAATCAACAATTTGTTGCACTTCTTCCAACTGAAATACTACATCTCTCATTGCAAGGCTGCTGTGTCATATTTTTATGATACATAGTGATAGTCTCAGATGTTGTTAGCACAAAGCAAACACCTGTTTCCTTTGGCCTGACCCAATACTCGCTGAAGTTAGGAGAAAATCTCCCAATGATTTCAAGTCATTATCAGTATACACAGGGGTTTTAGCATTTTGAATGGCTGCATTTAATTATTGCATGTTAATTATTTTTGTTGTTGTTACCCCATGTTAATGCCAAGAAAGAAACTGATGCATAGAACTTTTCAATGGTCAGTCATTAAGCACCATAAATGTTTTTAGGGTGACCAGCTAGGAGAAACACACCCACATTGCTGACTAAGTAGCATACTTTGGCAATGCTGATCAAATAAATATTTTATTTAAAAGTATAACAGGTTTACTAGCAGCAAAAAGGTTGAAAGAGGCTTTACATTAATTGAGGTATTAAATATTGCAGAGGTGATGACTCATTACACCCTTTCTGGCACAAAATATGTATCAGGAAAACATATGCTCATGTTTTGAAAGTCTTGCAAAAGCCTCGCTGGAATGTCAGGCCTCTTTTGATGAGATCATTTTCTGCATGCTTAGTACATAGAAGTACTAAGTGCAAGTAAAAGGAGCAGATACCAGTCCTATAGAGCATTTAGCCAGGGCACAGCTGGCAAAAACAACTATTTAGTGTAGTCTGGTTAAACTTTGGTTTTAATCTCAGAATGAGGAGTTCAGAAAAAGCTCTATAAAAAATCATGAAAGAAAACCATATGGAGTTCTGGGCTGCTGAAAAGCGCAGATAAACATGTTGGCCTGCAAAAAGCTGATTACCCTTTAATTCTGTACAACGGCAGTGCCTGAGCATGGTGTTCAAAGTCAAGAACTGCATTTGGATTTATGGCAGCTATGGGACCCCTTTTGGTTTGAGACTATGAAAAAGGATGGAGTCCCAGCCAGAAGGGGTGTTATTAGTAGAGCAATTTTTTAACATCTGTAAAAGCATACAGAGAAAAGCTTAGTGAAAAGCTAGTATCAACAGAGAAAAATGTTTTTTTAACTACCTGTGTTAACCTATTTGTATAAATGCTGATGAACAAATACAGCAAAATCTCCACCCACTAAAATAGTCTATGGTCTCCCCACATGGCTTCCCATGTACTGAAGACTCATTATAATAAAAGCTGTGATCCACACAATCTAACAACTCCTAACTGGCGTATGTAAGCATAGACAGAGTTTTATTATCTGAGTTCAGAGGCTGATTCCATTGTACCTCATTGTTTCTAGCTTTGGTGATCTTGATTGTTGCTGCATATTATAACAGCTCTGTGATTAAGAGACTGGAATTATCTCCTAAGTATTGCTCAAAGTGTGACAGGATAAAAATGGAAAGATGTGTTTCAGATCAACACTGGTGAGTAGTTTATTAAAGTATGAGCAACTGACTGCTAATAAGAACACAGCCATGATTTCCTTATGAATATGAACCAGTTAAATGAGTAACTGTTCTGTAAGTTTATACTTGGCAAGGCTTGTTCGTTAGTCTGCAAGCAACTTCTTTTCTGCATTCAACGTAGAAGGTCTGATGAGTTAATAAAATGGGGGAAAATAAAAATACCACAGAACGATTCAAGCAGTTAAAGCTAAATTATACTCTTTTATCTTTTGAGACCAAATCTTTTACTCTGTTGCTTGCACTCCATTCCCTTTGACATGAACAGGCATAGCTAAAACATGGTTTAAAGCAAAATTTAACACTGGAAAGTATATTACGATATGCTGCATTGATGCTTCAGAGCTGCTGATAAAATGCTGCAAACTACATATTAAAATACTTGTATTTCAATAATAAGACAGGTCAGAAACTGCAAATATGTATTTTTGACACAGTGAAATATTAATGTTAACTTGTTAGCAAAATCTGTTGTGGTTCATGAGAGGCGTTTCATGTCTTATGATGTCTTTGAGACACTGCTGTATTTCATCTTTTACCAAAACCAGTGTGAAATCCTAATCCCACTGTAGTCTCTAGGAGATTTTGCACTAAGTGACATTGAGAATTTACTCAAGAATTACTGAGCTCACAGGGGGGTTATATGCCATAGTTTATTTGACTTGTGATGAAAGCCTGATTCTGATTAGTTTGTAGTCAGATTCTCCAAAAACCAATGGCAGAACAGGGATCCATTTTCCATTCACATAGTGGTAATGAGAAGCCTTTTTCATATAGTGGTCTAAAGTCAATGTAAAAGGGAATTGGAGATGAGAATGTGGATTCATACTTTGGCATAGATATATTCCTCAGGATTAAAGAAAATACCAAGACAAGACCATCAGTGACGGATCCCAAATAGAAAACATTACGGTGGATCAGCTGGCTCTGAATTGATACCAGCAACAAGAGAAGCCAAAGCCTTCTGAAGCTCTGAAAAGTACAGTTGATTAAAAGGCCCTTGAGATTTCAAAATGTTGCTAACAACACTTAGCCCAGCAAATGAGAATACATAAGTCAGGAATTTGGTCAAGAACAAAGGGAAACAAATAAAAATCCTGCAAGACCTTTCTTGTTTGTGTTCTCTGTTTATCTAGATGCTTATGAAGGTCGCTACTGTTATGATGTCTGAAGACATCTTAAGCATTTAAGAGCAGGCATAATAGTTTATCTTCTCTTCTTTCCGACTCCATAAGCAAAGTAGCATAGGGATTGCACACAAAGGAATTTTCTTCAGCTACAGCAGAAAGGTATAGTTAGATCAATATAGTAGTGGTGATTACTGTCTTACAAAGATTGTCCTTCTCTAAAAGAAAAGGGAGATTTATCTCCCTTTAGTTTAAGTCACTTTCAAAATGGCATACATAAAATTGGAAAAAGGTCTACTTCATCCAGAATACAGAATTGATATTTTTGAAACAAAACAGTTCCTATTCACAGGTCACCTTTTGTGATTTGGCTTTTGCAGGCAGATAATCCTTACATCATTAGACCTTGGGTTTTTTTGTCTTTCCTACATGGACATGTAGACATGAACATGTTGTAATTGAAAAGATTGACATGGAAGTCCTGGTCTACATTTGTTAAAACTGAGTACTCATCCANTCAACTTATAAAATATTTCCTGTTGCATTCTTGGTACTCAAACTCTGCCCATCTTTTGGTGGATCTCAGTCTTTTAACAGTTATCTCTGCCAACACATGAAGCTCATTTGCCCTTTGGAAAAACAGTATCAGAGATGATGTTAAAGGAAGTTGATGGCTTTCAAAATTGGCTAAAAGAACAGAACAGCACCTATGCAACACAGTCGCAATAGATCTACATACAAACTTTCATCTCGGTGCAAGAGGACATGAGGCAGTCACTATCCCTGGCTGACACCTAAGTGATACTACCTGTT
>VYZV01008159.1:50546-69560 GCA_013401275.1 Pandion haliaetus | reverse complement strand
CCAGGGAAGTTTGTGAGGAACTGCAGCCCGCGGAAAGGAACCACGTTGGAGCAGGGAACGAGAGAGGAATCTTCCCCCCTGAGGAGAGAAGCGGCAACGACGATGTGTGGCGAGCTGACTCAACCCCCATCCCCGATTCCCCTGCGCCGCCGGGGGGAGGAGGTAGAAGGCATCGATAGTGAACTGAGCCGGGAAGGCGGGAGGGGTGGGGGGAGGTTGTTCTGATGTTTGGTTTCCCTTCCTAATACCCTTGTGTTTTGTTTTCTGTTTTGATTTGTAGTAAATTAAATTGATTTTGTTTCTTCCCCAAGTTGAGCCTGTCTTTTGTCCGTGACCATAAGTGGGGAGTGATCCCTCCCAGTCCTTGTCTTGACCCACGAGCCTGCCTTTGTATTTTCTCCTCATCCCAACGTGGCCAGGCGAGTGGGTGGGGGGTGAGTGAGCGGCTTCGTGGTGCTTTGTTACCAACTGAGCTGACCTGAAACCACGACACTATTCTACCGGATTTTATTTTTTGGATCTCTGGGATGTGGGTTGCTCTGACATCATCACTGATACACTTAACTTCATTTTACAGGGAGCAGTGTCCCCTAAGAAAATGTTCTGAAGGTCAGAAAACTGAAGAAAGTAATATATTCCTTGCTGTTAAATACAGAACCCCTAGAAGTAAATGTGTAGATAACAAAAGTAAATTTTGTATTCTGTTGTTAATCTGCAGCCTTGCCTTTTCCCTCCACCACGAAGGACTGCACACAGATCTAAAAAGATTGTACCATTTGCTCTTCAGAAGTTGTGAAACGCAGGAGCACTTTTACTTGAGTTTAATAGCATGGCTGAAGAAAATCTATGTACAGCTGTTCTAGGACTTTGTAAGTCTTTGTAATTTTGAACATTAGAGTGCTCTGTACTCAAACCAGAGATAATTTCCTGACTACTACTTAGCTTATAAAAATCTTAACCTGTTCCAAACCCAACAATTCCTGGAAGTTATTATCCTTCTTTCCGTAAAAAGTACAAAACAGCAGAAGTGAAGTTAATGGTTTAAAGAAATGAATAAGGAAACATCCCTTTCCCACATATCAAGCTGTGGTGAAAGTTCATAGTTCAGTTTAACATCTTTGCAGCACATAAAGGATGAAATGGTCATACAGGTTTCTTCCTTTCTGAAACAATGATATCCATATGGGCAGGCAGATGTGACCTTGGGCCAATGAGAGACCTGAAATCTTCAAAAGAAGCACTTTGAGACTTTGGAGTGCAAAAAAAAAAAAAAAAAAAGGCAATAGATACATACTTTAGTAATTGAATCCCAGTTTCAGTGATGAGCTGAACACAAATTCCAAATGATCCTCTAACTTACAACAAGAAAAATAAGGAGACCAGTTAGGCTGTAAAATTGACAATGTTTTTCTTCTCTATGTTCAGGTCAGGGCCTATGAGACCAGAGACTAACTGATTTGCTATCTAAATGTGAAATGAGTCTCTTTTAATGTTATTTCTCTGTATGGAATTTGTTCATAATAAGCTTGCAAAAAAAACTTGTTCACCTGTTTCTGTTCACAAACAGAATTTCTGTAGTCATTAGTAGTAGACTATATTTTGGAACTATAAAATTCGTTAAAAGCAAAGAATAAACAGAGTAATAATAGCTTTGTTTTGAACTCCTGGAAGCAGAAAAGGCTATATTCTCTATAAGGAAGATGATATTTCATGGAGGTTGATTCAGGCAATAGAAACCATGATGAATACTTAGAATATGTCTCACTAATGTTCAAAATCTGTTTTAGAAGGCTGTGATGGATAGTGATACAATGATATTTGTGAAAACATCCTCATTTATATTCATAAATTTTTTGCAAAGAATTCTGTAAATGTGATCACACTAAGAGCTGTGAGCATAGGAACAACACAAAGTTAATATCCTGCATTACGTTGATAGCCAAAGCTATTCAGATGAAATGTTCCAGACAAATATTGCCACAGTTCAGGATATGTTACTGTGACCCTATCTGAATAACCTTAAATGATTTCTTCGTCATCCATAAATAAGCTATCAGTTTGGCAACAATAAGGTGACAACACTGAGGTCAGGCTGTCTTTAAGTAGGAAAAGCACAAAGACAGAAAGAGAGAAAAAAACCACTTCCATTTAAAGCATAACATCACATGCTCTTAACTCATATTGGTTATTTGTAGTTAATGAATATTTAAAATAATATTGGAGACTAAGTACATGAGCTTGGGCATTAACTTGGGATATCAATTTTGCTTTAAAACCTTCAGAACAGCTCAGACTATACTCAGATTGCTTTTACTGCTAAATTAGTTCAAATTAATTGACTTGAATTATGCACACTCTGAGTTTAAGCAGTGCAGGCAAATCCTTAATGGGTCCGGTTTTGCAACCCTTTCTCTCACATAAGCAATCCATATTCCTTTAAATAGTCTTAATTTGCTCCTTGAACCTCTATGTGTTAAAAAAGTCCATGGAATCAGGACCCCTGTGCTAATACAATATGAGATAGAAAGCTTAAACATTAAGTATATTGGAGTTAAGAGACATTACGGTGCCAAATGGGCAAAATTCTCAGAACAGAAATGTGACATCACTTTGTCACAAGTACTGCCAGGTCTAATTGCAGATCCACGTTAGGAAGTTGCCTTAAAAGCATGTACTTAATAATAGGTGGTTATCCATGCAGACATGTATCAGCACTTTTAGCTGTTTTTGTATACTAAAACTGGTTTGTTTATGTAAACTCCAGCCTTACTTACACAATACTAAAATTGCACTGTTAGCCAGTATCACACATCATTTCTTTAACTGTTCAGAGGAAGGGTGTTTGTTGCATATTCTGAAAAATGTCATTTATGGCAGTGTCAAAAAATGTAGATCAGCAGCCTATATGTATCCCGGAACAATGGGTTTTTTCCACAAATTGTACTACAGTGATGTGAGAGAAAAGTGGGATAATGTCTTTGTCAAATTAAGAGTCAAATACCACCTGTTTTGTGGAATTGCTCATAAGATACCCTATACATACAGATTTTTCTAGATACATAGTTTATGAGCAGCCATATGTAAATAAAGGATTAAGTTCAACAAAATGCAGTTATTGTAGAGTCAGCATTGAAAAATTAATTTTTGGCACACTTGGGACTTCGAAGCAACTGTAATGTGGTAGAAGTCTGGATCTAAATGAAATAGATAAGTCAAAATCTGATTTATATTTTCATTGATCTCAATGGGAATGGAGCGTATTCAGTGTTTCCAGGATTGATTTCTGACTGTAGGCACTGACTAGCATGATAAATACCACATTTTCTGTGAAGCTTTTAACTGAATTCCAATTTCTGCACAAACCATAGAACTTCAGTTCCTGAGGTACAACACATCCCTCATTTTGGTCCTGCATTAAGCAAGCCATTAAACGCATTTTCACTTTAGGCTTTCCTGCAGTCAGTACAGCTATTAATGTTTCCTCATGTGTTTGAGTGCTCTCCAAATTGAGGGTCCTACTAAGGTTGGTTGTTTTCCAAATTATCTTTCAGAAGCACAAATCCACTGTACTCCCATTAGTTTTTACCAGCTACAAAGAAATGAAGAGCATCAGATTTCCTCTAAAGAAAAGGTTTCCAGATGTTTTTTGGGCAGTCTTTCTGCCATTTTCTCCTCCTCTTTATCGTGCTTTCCACTAATCAACCCCAAGTCACTGCCCCTTTCTTCTGCTCTGATCCTGCCCACAAAATCCCTTGTAGCTTTCTCCTTGTGGCAGCGTCAACTCCTGAATAAAACATAAGCTGATAAACCCAGGACATAACTTGGGCTGTCCCCATCCCACATGTTTAATGTTGGATTGCCTTGCTAGTGAGGAATCGGTCCTTGTGGTTCAAAACTCTATTTCACCCCGTGCTTGGAGCCTCACCAATGCGTGCTTTTCCACACCCAGACTTGAAGCCTGAGACACATTCTTCTCTCAGCCATGTTCATTACTAGTGAGCAGAACTGAGTGCAACTCATTTACTTTCTCCTTTGCACATATGAGGCTTTTGCTGAAATATCACATTAAGCAAGCTATTACAACAATTTAGTCCATAATAATCCATTCAACTCAAAGGATGCAAATTCAGGAGAGAGACTGGGCTGATTTCATATGCTGTTGGTGTGCATGGGCTTAGTTTTCTGTTAAGCTGAGAGCCTGTGCAGCTTGCTGTGGGAGAAAACAGTCCCTGCTGTAGTTTCCACTGCAATAAAAAGGACATCAACTTTTTATATAAGAAGATATGGGACTAATGTGTTATCTGTTCATTCCCAAACTGTTTTTGTTAAATGCAGGCACAAAGGTATCTATCCCTTCCTCTTAGCAAAAGGACAGATAACCTAGGGAATGAGCTCACTTACATCACCTTGTTTCGTGTTGCTGAGCTGGAAACATTTTTCAGTTATTTACATTTTGGACATGCAGCCAATATCACGTTTCACAGAAAAGTCAGTAAGATTTACACAAGACAGTGCATAGCTAAAGGGTAAAAAATGTCATTATGTAATATTAAGCAAATGTCACCTTTATTAATTAATGTATGTGTAGTTGAAATGAGAAGATGGCCTTGCAGTTCATTGTTGCAACAGTGTTTGGTTAGAGTTTATTCCTTTTTAGTAATGAGTAGCTTTCTGTCGTGGTTTCAGCTCAGTCGGTAACAAAGCACCACGAAGCCGCTCACTCACCCCCCCACCCCCTCGCCTGGCTACGTTGGGATGAGGAGAAAATATAAAGGCAGGCTCGTGGGTCGAGACAAGGACTGGGAGGGATCACTCCCCACTTATGGTCACGGGCAAAAGACAGGCTCAACTTGGGGAAGAAACAAAATCCATTTAATTTACTACAAATCAAATCAAAAACAAAACACAAGGGTATTAGGAAGGGAAACCAAACATCAGAACACCTCCCCCCAACCCTCCCGCCTTCCCAGCTCAGTTCCACTCCCGATGCTTTCTACCTCCTCCCCCCGGCGGCGCAGGGGAACAGGGGATGGGGGTTGAGTCAGCTCGCCACACATCGTCGCTGCGGCTTCTTTCCTCAGGGGGAAGATTCCTCACTCGTCCCCTGCTACACCAAGGGGTCCCTCCCATGGGAGACAGTCCTTCACGAACTTCTTCAACGTGGGTCCTTTCCGCGGGCTGCAGTTCCTCACAAACTTCCCTGGTGCGGGTCCTTTCCGCGGGCTTCAGTTCTTCCCAAACTCCCCTGGCGCGGGTCCTTTCTGCGGGCTGCTCTCCAGTCTCACACTGCTCCAGCGCGGTTTTTACCATGGAGTTACGGCCACCTTCGGGAGCCTCCGCTCCACCGTTCACCCCCATGGGCTGCAGGGGGACAGCCTGCCTTCTCACCACGGGCTGCAGGGCCATCGGCCTCCTCAGGTGCCCTTCCTCCCCCTCCTTCTTCACTGACTCCAGTATCGGCAGAGATGTTCCTCTCACGTTTCCCAACCCCCACATTGCCGGTTCCCCTTCCTAAATCTGTTCTCCCAGAGGGGCTGCCACCGTCACCGCTGGGATCGGCTTGGGCCAGAGGCAGGTCCGACTTTTTGGAGCCAGGAGAGTTTCTAGCAGATTCTTAAAGGAGCCATCTCTGCAGCCCCCCTCCCCTGCCACCAAGGAAAACCGCGCCACACAACCCATAACACTTTCCCAACCACTGATTTAGCCAGGTAGAATGATATGATATCCCCAGAAATGAGAACCAGGAATCACTGAGTGGAAAGCACTGGAATGGCTGCTGATCTAGATTTGTTGAGGTTACTGTTTTCAGAGTTGCCAAGGTAAGTGTAGTGTAACTACTGTTGAGTTATCCTTTAATACACCAGTATCATAAAGGAAAGGGATCTGACCCTGCATATTCTGATGACACTTCATTGCTCCTCACTTTACTGGTCTTCTTTTTTACTTGTGGATATGATTTCATACATATTATCTGTCTTGTTAAAAAATTACTAGATACAATGGAGTGAAACAAGCCTATTTAGTTTGCAGTTCAATTACTTTTTTTTTTTAAATAAAGTTATATCTGGAGCTTTTGATTCTCCTTGAATTTGCGCATCATTTTCAAATGCCATATCTCAAATTAACTTCACCTGAAAAAGGCTGAAAAACTGAATTGCCTCAGGTCTGCTTGGAATTCGGTTTAACCTTTTTTTTTTCTGCAAATTGCAGTGAATTTTCAATGATCATTGACCAAATAGTGAGTAGCAATGGAAGTGAATCAGATGTGTCCATGTTTATTAAGTTTTACTGCAAATATTTTCCACTGTCCTTGGTGGGCCAACATCATCCTGGGTTTAAATTCACCAAGGTCAGTGAAGTTCTACCAAAGAATAAATTGGCTTGTTAATTTTTAACAGAGTGCTGAAGGAAATTCTGATTGCATTTTGAAACTCCAGCTCTTTTCTTTCAAAAAGAAAAACAAAAAGAGAAATATTTATATAAAAAGAATATTGAAGCATCACCTAGTTAGTAAAATGTGTACTGGTGTGACATTGGACATATTTGCTAGTGTAGTTTTAAAGGGTTTGGAGAATGTATACATATTACTGAAGGGGATTTTGGCACTATCACTTGATACCTGGATTGTAACAAGCATTTCTTTTATTACTGACAAATAGAAAGCATGTATTTGGCATTATTTTTTGTTTTCTGTAGAGCATGTGTCAAGATCTGAAAGTGTGTATTTCACTAGTCATGTACTAAGTTTAGTTATTATTAACTTGCACAGTATTATTATTATCTAGCACAGTAACCAGTCAGCAGGATTTGATTTGACAGTTTAGGAGACTGACTTGACACTTCTGGAAGCTGAGAGGGAGACACTCAGCAGCACACTGAGATAAATACCATCACTTTCTTAGTGTGAAAATTTCTTAATCAAACCACATTTTCCAAAGTAGTCATTAATTCTGATCCTTCCATTTCCGAGTGAAAAAGCGGAAACTGTCCATCAGTAACCGCACTTGACTAGAGCTGTAAAAAAAGTCACTTGGCTAGAGCCCCCAAAATTAGGGGATGTTTTGCATATAATTCTTTGTGTGTGTGTTGCTGATATTAGAGATTTTTTTTTTAAAGAATACAGACAAGACTTCAAAACTTAATATACAGTTTCCTCCTAGAATGGTCATTCCAACATGTTCCCCTCTGATTCTGAGATTCCTAGAAGAGCTGCTAAAATCTGAGCATTTCTATTCCACGAGAAAAATCTCATAATTCAAAATTACTTTAAATTCGTATTGAAATGAAAACAAATTACTTTGCAGCTTTGAAACAAATGTTTCCAAGTGAATTATGTTTTGTTTCATTTTTTCTTATTATTATCACTTTTATATATGTATGTATGTGTATGAATAATTAAAAAAATGATATTTTGAAATGTAAAATCAAAATTATTATTCCTGACATTCAAAATAGCATCTGGCATTTAACTGAAATTTCAGGCAGGTAAGTGTGCTTCTGCAAAACATTTTTATTTTGAGAACTTTCTGTCAATGGAAATAATATTTGACAGAAATTTAGACTTCTGGCAGTATTTCATTATGAAAATGCATATGGGCTACATATTCAATGCTAAAATAACTAGCAGGTTATGAGTGTTATACACACAATGAAAATCTGGACTTACATGCTACGGTTTGGGAATTTTCCTTTGTCTCTGTTTCTTTATAATGTTCTGAAGAATTCAAAGTGTTCAAAATATATAGACATGCAAATGGAAAATTTCATTAGCTTGACAAAATAGTTATGGTGGTTGAGATGATCAGAAAGCCCCTATTCAGTCTCTGTTTTTTCATATACAAATGATAAACATTTCATATAAATAAAAAGACATGAATGAAGTATGTAATCCTAGGCTGCATCTATACTACTAAATAAAACAGGCCAGGGAATTAGTCTCTGGCCCTGGGGCCAAGTAGCCTGGCACAGCTTGCCTCTGTACGGCTGAACTGCAAGCTGGCAGGAGCCAAAACTGCTCAAGGAGCATTGTAAGCAGTATGGATGATTGCAAACCAGTCTGTGCCCCAAGTCTGTATTATTGACTAGCAGCGATGTAGCCTCAGTGACACTTGAAAATTTGCCTCTACTAATAAGGACATTGGTACAGTGAGCTATATGGAGTCAGGGAGAATATTTGATAGTTTACATTAAAAAACAGCAACAACAGCACAAATCTTTAACGGGATGGAGCCCTATTAGCATTAAGAAACTAAAAGCAAGAGCAGTTAAAGTGATAATGCTTTCTTTAAAGCAGTTCTTGTTTTTCTTAATTTGGAGTGGCAGTCATCATTTCAATATGCAAAGCAATATAATTGTGGTTATTAACTTTCAAGAAACATGTTAGGAATACATGTCTGTAACCTACACTTCACTAGGAAACAGTTTGGGGATATGAATAAGCTATGCTATATTGTTATGCAATGAGTAAATAACAGGTAATGTTTTTCAAAATTGAAACAGGGAGCTATGTACTGAAAATTACCTACCTAGTTGAAACTGGGAGCCACATGCTTTTGCAGCAGCACAGCACTCTCCTTCTTCCTAGAAGAGAAGTGAATGACCACATGACCGAGATCAGCAATGTGATCAAAACCCTCTCTTCTTACCTCCTGCTTCCAATTTCTGTACATTTCGAGGTATGGGGAAGTTTTGCCCACTCACGGCAGGTTTTGCCCATGATAGCCATGGCATGGCTCCCTATTTTGTCTGATCCTTCATTTTGCCATTTTTTAGTCTTCCTAGGGAAAAAAAAAAAAAAATATTAGAGGGACTATGAAAGTGAAAAGTTATCTGGTTAATCGTTCTCAGAAAAAAATCTTCTGGATGACTTATCTAGGCTCAAGCAGATTTAATGGACCCCAGCACCCTTGCATGAGAGGATAGGCAATAACCACGCTGTTATTCAGAAGAAACTATTTCATAGAGATCCAGGGCTGAGAGAAGCTTAGGTCCTGCTCCAAGGCAAGCCAGGAAAACTTAGCCCCCGTGTAAGCAGATGAAGTCATTCCAGGGAGCTTTCAATAGATATGATCTGAGGACATTACATATAGCCAGCAGCGTATGACGCTCTGGGGTAAGCTCCAAATGGGGTGCAAGACTTGGTCTCAGTTTTATCAAGGGATGTGTTCCCTTCATCTTAAGATGAAGTATGTTGTGCATGGCTATTTGTTCACACCATATAGGTAACCGGGTCTTGCATATAAATCCTGTTTCCCGGTAATAACCTTTATCTATTACCCTTAACAACCATTGACTTTTTTTAGCAAAATTCATTACAGCAAGCATCTACTAGGATCTGTCAAAAGCAGGCAGAAAGAGTCAAAATACTTGAACACTCCAAACAGGAGACTTTTCCTTTAAATATTTGTAGTGCTATCAGTCACATTAACATTTTTCCAGCCACTTTCACTCCTGGTGCCCCTGGTTTAAGGTGCTCAGTTATCTGAATTAGCAGGTCTTGCACAGGTGTGACCAAGGGCAATAATTAGCCCATTCATTCCACAGTCTGTGCTTCTTTG
Source organism: Pandion haliaetus (assembly GCA_013401275.1). Lineage (NCBI taxonomy): Eukaryota > Metazoa > Chordata > Aves > Accipitriformes > Pandionidae > Pandion > Pandion haliaetus. The sequence goes on along the minus strand of VYZV01008159.1, from coordinate 60,003 downwards.
AGGATCCCCAGGGAACGTATTAATGGCAACGGGTATTTGTGGCACTTAGTAGTTTCATGTTCAAAGCTGAATACAATATCTTACTGTGTAAATCTCCTAGGATTAACACTTTGATTAAATCTGAGACTGGACATGCTTGCCTAGGAAGAATGGGGAAGAGTTTGCTTTCTGTCTGCCTGTGCTTTATAAGCCTAAGGGAGGCAGAGTGATTTTCTTAGGCTACTGTTCCTCTGTCGGGTACAAACTGTTAGCCCCTTTCCCAGCAGCATGCAACTGGTTTCATCTGAAAGCTAAAAACTCAGAAAATGCAAGCACTGCACAAAATGCATCAAAATGTGAACTAATGCTTTATGCCTCATTTCTGTTGCTCCAGGTGGAGGGAGCTCTGCCTGAGAAAAGACAGTCGAATCTCACCCGCTGCACACTGCCAAACTGGAGATGTCAGCCAGAAATATTTTGGCAAGTGTGTTACTTATCACGATCCAGAAGGCATTATAACACAGTGAAATTGTGGCTGTTAAACACAGAATCCCACTCTTCAGAGCAACCTTGTGAGCCACCATTCCAGTGTTTAAAAATTCCTGTCACACATGGCCTTATCAGATGGCCTTATTTACATTCAGCTACAGGTGTCTTTACTCATACTGCATGACTAAGATGGGTGGAGATACCTACAGAAAAGCACTTTTCTTCATTCATTTCCAAGAGCTGCAATATACAGCTTTAGGTGAGAAAAGCAGTCTGGGCTAGGGGTTCAGAAGCATTTAGCACTGGCTTAATTGCTCCTACTGCAGCTGCAGGAATTTTTTAATGTTTTGAACTCTTGAAAATCCCATTACATCTGTTTTTTTGATATTAAATCTGCTTGCTATCTTCAGAGTTCTTCTACTTCAGCTAGCCTTCAGATCAAAAATGTAGTTTTCATGAGTGCAAAAACTGAGGGAGCCTCCTTTCTTATGAATTTATGTGTTGTCCTTTGATTCTTCTACAGTAAGGTGAGAGTCCCCATATGGCTGTAACCATACAACTTTCCCATGAATGGACTCTCTTGTATCTAATAAAGATTGTGCTGTAGGATCTAACATTTTCATGAAGCTTAGAAGAATACCTTATCTCAGCCAATATCTTCTAAAGAGACAGGCAGAAGAGAGGAAAAACATATCTATCAGACAGTGAGGGCAGCATGCCTGCAATCCTGTAGGAAGCCAGACTAAGAAAAAGCATTTCAGGAAGATAGAACACATTTAATATGTCATGCAAGATTTTTGAACTAAAGCAGGGCTTTTTCATTGCATGTGGACCTAACGAGTGCTTGTGAGTTCTGCAGATGGCTCATACACAGTGTTGGACACCTGCATAGAATAATAGTGGGAGGAGGGTCAAAAACGTAGTGTACAAATAAAGTGATGTCCTCTTTCCAGCCAATGAGTCACTTTTCCTCCAGGCCCCATCCTGTAGGTCTCTGTAGAACTCTATTGCTCGCGTTTTCCATAGCTGCCCCAGGCACCTGGGTTTGTGAACCCTGAATGTTTCCTTTCACTGAAGCAGAACTATAGAAAATTTGAGAATAAAAGAATTTTCTGTAAGTGGTGGTGGGGGGGGAAGAATAAAAAAGAGAAAAGAAATTGAATCTTCTATTTAAGTTAAGCATTGCTTGTCCACTGAATTTGTAGCAATCAATTTCATATACAGATTCTTGGTCTCAATGCCCTTCCTGCTCCCTATCTTAGCTCCCCGGGTGTGCTCTGAGCCGGTATCTCACATTTCCTGTAATCAGCTTTGGTGAATCCAGCTCATGGCTTGCACTGCCACTGCCAGTTTGTTTGNCTGACTAAGCCAGCTGTCAGGGACAGCAACAGCTGCTGATTCATGAAAGGAATGGAAATATTTCTTTGTTAAATCGGAGCCCATCCAACAAAATCTGTCTTAAATGAAAATGACTGACTACAGCTATGCATTAAATAATCCCAAGTGGAAGTCTGGGGGTGGGGAGGAGTTTTGCAATTGCAGAAATCTGTTTTAACCCAAAAGTTGCAAAGAAAGGGAGCATTGATTCCCTGTTTTAATTTCCCAAGATTTATTCAAAGTCCAATGAATTTAACACAAATCCCAGTACATGCAGGAGATTCCACTAGGTGAAAAAGTCCACATACAGATCTCCACTGTCTTCTGCATCTGTCAGTTTTCATCTTAGTCTTCTGTCTCTCTTGTTTCTTGAGGTGTTGCTGTTCCCCTCCTTTCTTAAAAGGATAATCATACACACCCTTACCTGTCCTCATTTTCACAGCCCTAATTACACTCTACATAGGTATAGGATCCTGCTGAAAGCTGTTTTCCTCAAATCCCTCTTCTTTGTCTTCAGAGAGAGAGAGACCCCCCAGCTTTGCAAGCCTCAACATCAGCAGCAAACTTACTGTGGACCAGTACATGGCATGTGAGACATGTACTAGCATCTCTATAATCCACATAGTAATGGCCTCCAAAACCAGAACCATCAAAATTCTTGGACCTTCTACAAACCCTTCTGATAATGTAACATATTTCTCCCATGGCAACAAATACTGTTATAGAAACTATAGAGATGAAACAAACCAACCATCATATACCAAAACGAATTCAGTCAAGCACTTGGTAAGGGTTGGGGACATTCGGTCCCCAGGAGGAGAATGTCTTCCACAAAATTCCATCACTAACATCTCAGTCCTGAACTTCAGTGGAAGCCTACAGAATAATTTTCTAAGATGAGTTTGGGCTTTAAAATCATGGACTCAATGAATATATTTGTTTCATCATGCATACTGATTTCTCTCCTCCAACTAACCACTTCAAAGGTGTTATTTCGTGGGTTTAAAGCATCTTTTCCTTGCACTATGGATACCAAGTAATTTTTTTTCTCACATAGCTGATTAATTAGAACAGTTGGCTTTTTTTTTTAAAATTTAAATTCAGAGTATTCATTCTGAAACTGTATTTAGCACTGAAATTTGCTTCTTCCTCTTAGAATTGTAGGCTTGTCTGAAAGTTTGTGTTTCTTTTCCAGCTGTTTCGGTCGGTTTTATAAGAAGTAGTATCTAACACAATATTAATTTCCTATTCCACACCAAAAAATCATCACGACCACAAGTATAGTAACACTACATTGTGCATTTCTTTTTCACTTAGTAAAATTATAAAATAACTTAACAATATTTCATTCAGAACTGTCCACCCCTAGAAGTAATAATTACTGAAGTTCCACATAAAAACTGTATTTGAAAAACTGGAGGTTCTGAAGATCAGCAGTGATCTACAAATCCAGTTCATTTTGTTATGTTTGTTCTATGTTTTGATACAGGAACACAGGTACATTCAATAAAATTGAAAGATTCTCATGTTTTCTGAAAGTGTAAAGCTTTTCAAAGCTAACCTAATTTTGCAGTGGTTGAAAAGAGTAGAACCAATGCTTTTACTCTCTTATTGTTGATAACGTGCTTCCTCACATATTAGCATTCTCCATAGATTGAATGATAGCTCTCTAATGACTTCTCCTAGAAAAATTCCTTCTGCACATTGAAAAGAAGTATTTTCCTGTTTGTGCATATTTTATCTTCCCACACAATATTTTATAGCGTCAGAAGTGTGCCAGCGTTTACAGAGAAGGATGCAGAAACCCCTGAATGAAACATCTGGGTTGCAAAACATAATTTCTGCTTGCCGGAAGAGATACATTTCTTGCTGTTAAACTATCGTTTCTAGAGCTAAGAGATGTTATGTCATGACAACACTGTGAACAAACTGGGGGTCTTTCCTGCAGTTAGGTACAATTCTCTACCAGGAGGTATGTTTGCCCTTGGTATTTTTATGTCTGTTTTGATTTTGCAAGGAATTCCCCTTAGCAGATTAGTTAATCTGTCCTACAGAAAACGGATGTGTTGCCATGTTTCTGTTTAAACAAAGAAGGAATTGAATATGACTTTACTCTCTGAAAAGTAGATGTGGGAAACAGCCTTCTGTATGGGGAGTGATTGTCTAAACTATTGGTGCTGAAATTCTTTCCAGTGAATGAAAATTATAACCTGTCCTAAAGAGGATAAATGCCTTTTTAAAAGAAGATTAATATATTCATAACCTATTTCTATTATCTCCTCAATATAGAGCTGCCTGTTATAATGGTGCCTTTACTGTTCAGTTATCAAACTTCAGTTGGCAGATAGGTGAATAATATATCCCACAAAAAATGAGTCCTGGAGTGGTAAACCTTTGCCATAATGAACAGACTGTCTAGTTGCTTAGGGCAGTCTTTTACATAGGGTGTTCATAGAATAATTGCAATACTAGCATTCAAAGAGAGTTAAATTTTTCCCTGTCTCTTTAAGGAGTCATCCCAGCTTTCAAGTATTCTTCAGTGGGAGGAAATGTAGTATTTTTAATATATCAAAGGATAGGGATCTGGTACTATTTGTATAATGGGAACAAAATAAGCTCTAGATAATAATAAAAATATATATATTGTGTATAACAGTTAAATCTCTTATTAAGTGTAAGGAGGAAAGAATATTCCAGGAATTTGATCTAGCTCTGTGTTGTCAAAGGGCAATTTCTTATTGACTTCTAAAGTTATAAAGTCAAGATTTCAATAAAAACAAGAACGTAAGTAATCTAATTATCTTTTTTTTTCTATGTAATGCATACATGAGAGTCTCACAAACCAGCACAAAGTTTATAGCTTCCATGGCTATGACATGTGAGATGGTGGATAAATATACACATATATAACCAGAAGTCAAAAACTCAGCACTATTTATTTGCAAGGCAAACACCACTGCTTAAAATGGATTTCATATCGAGAAAGAAAGACAAGGCCTGTCTCGCGAAAGCTGAAAATCTCAATAGACAGCTTACTCAGATTTGGGCTGATTTAGGCTGTACAGAGCAAAAGTACGGTGATTGCCTCTGGAAAGAAGGGATCTAAAAGAAGCACAGCAAAAATTCCTCTCTTAGTTTTCGCTTTACTCTTATGTTGTTGCCCTACTGTGCAACGTATACTCTGCTAGGTAACTACTGATGCTGGCTCCCTAAACGCAGTCATGGTCCATCCTGCTCCGATGGGCAGGACTGATAAGTGTACATGGCTGAATGTAGAAGAAAATAAGAAAATAGTGAATTATTTCTTTGTACGGGAAAAGAAACAAAACAGTGAGCTAAAATTCTTTCGGGTTTGTTTTGTGATATTTTGTAGGTTGGGCTCTTCACTTCCATGGAAACTGCCCCTAAGTGCATGCTTTGATCTACTCCAAGCTATTGGCATAGAAAGGAAGACATACGATATTAGATCCTAGTTGGAATGATTACCTTTCCTGTTTCACCCATGACAGTGTTCCTACTTAGAATGGAATTCCTTCATTAAGACATAATTATCTTCTTCATACATTTTGTTCAGTCATTTCACCTACTCTATCCTTAACAGAAGTCTTCACTGGTAGATAAAAATGTGATTATTTTTTTTCTTTTATAATAGACAGTGTTTATGGCAGAGTGATTTATCAGACCAGGGAAAACAGTACTGAATAACCCCATGGTTCATCTTATTTATTAACCAACACAGAAAAGAGCTGTCTATAGGGTAGGGTACAGCTGTGGTAGTGGTGAGGAAATTTTACAAAACTAGATGCTGCACTCCTCCCATGACACAAATGAGGCATTACACTGCATGGCTCTAACACAGGGCTACAGATTCCTCCCCTGTCCTCTTCCCCTTCCCCTTTCCCTTTCCCTTCCCCTTCCTGTAAAATTGAAGTATTAAGAAAAGGGAAAGACAATTATTGAGTAAAGAGAGAAAAAAACATGAAATAAGTTTCTGAATTGAAAAGAAAATACACACCCAGCAATTGAGAGAGTAATTTCTGAAAACTTCCAGGAGAATTCAGCCAGAAAGCAAAGTGAGCATGCGTGCTTTTCTAGGGAGGTTTTATAGATGTATTTTTTATTGCTGTGTCTTTAAATGCAATACCATCCTTGGTAAAAGGCAGGCTATATAACTGGGAAAAAAGTACAAAATTACTGTCTTCTCACTAATATCTTCCCTTCCTTCAACCAGTAGATATGAAGTGAAAAACTGTGACCTTCCCAGACATAAGCGTTTCAGGCATGAAAGGGAATGTAATGCTCAGTCTCACCTGCTACCTGGCTCAAATCATGTTTTCTTTCCTGTAGCCCACTAAGTAGTGGGCAGCAAAAGACAGAACAATTGTCCACATCTCTACATCCACCCTTCTTAAAGATCAAGTGTAATATTTTAATTTTTACTCTCCCTTCTTTCTTTCTTCCATGTAATATTAAATTCTCTTTATAAACTATGCGTCTCTTCTGTTCAAAACTGATAGTAAAGGCTTCACTTCTCCTGTTTTATTATGTATGTAGAAATCATGAGGTGCCTCAATTAGGAATACAGTTGTGTCAGATGACGTCCATAATCAATAGTGAAAGGGAGACAGAAATCTGGCCATGGAGACCTGAATTACCCTCTGGAGGTCACAGTCTCTTTCCAGTCATTACAAAGGGAGCTGCAGATGACCCAAAGCCATCAGGCACTGAAAGGTGGGCTGGAGGGAATGAGCTCTGGTGCTTTGGTGCTCACTGAAATCATGGGGAATGAAGTTACATCATTTCTCCTTAGGGTTACCTGATTGTTTACGGGTATCCTCATGTGAGGAGTGGCAACAACCTTCCCACTTTAATGTCTCAAGAGCAGATGAATATGGTTCAACTATCAACTGCTAGACAGGAGGTTCTTCTCAAGTGTTTCAAAAAGTAAAAATGTTGGAAGTAAATAACATATTATAGCTTTCATTTTGGTTGGTATCTCATTCTTCTCTTTCTTTGTTCATTTCCTATTACTTTTTTTTTTCAGACATTTTTTTCTCCCCTATCTGTTGTAATGAAATTTCAGCAAATCCAAATCTTTTTGTTTTGAATGCAGGGAGGGAAAATAAACTTGTTACAATGACATAAACAACCTTTTCCAATTTTAGCCAGATTAAACTTTCACTCTTTCTTGTGCTTTAGCAGAATTACAGTGACAGCCATCAGAGACAGAAAAAAAAAATCCTTTTCATTGACATTTATCATGCTGCTGGTCTTCCAAAAGCATTGCATACTAAAAAACAGAAGATATTAGTATCATATGCCTTAACATACAAAACTTATCATACTTCCATACAAAACAAAGTGTTTTTAAAACATAGATTCAGTGACCCTAGGAAGAGAAAACAAAACCATCCATGGCATGAAATGAGAAAAGGACAAGGAGAAATCAAGAAATGGTTTCAAAATACTGGGTGATTCTTAAGGCTGAAATAATCCAGCAAGGCATAGAGCAAATATTTCCTCCACTGTGCAACAAAGTGTTCAGATATCATGAAAGCTATCCTCATATTTTGAGGACTCTTTTTGTTAGTTCACTGCTGGGTGTTGTCGTGGTTTCAGGTCAGCTCAGTCGGTAACAAAGCACCATGAAGCCGCTCGCTCACCCCCCACCCCCTCGCCTGGCTACGTTGGGATGAGGAGAAAAAAACAAAGGCAGGCTTGTGGGTCGAGACAAGGACTGGCAGGGATCACTCCCCACTTATGGTCACGGGCAAAAGACAGGCTCAACTTGGGAAAAAAACAAAATCAATTTCATTTACTACCCATCAAAACAGAAACAAAACACAAGGGTATTAGGAAGGGAAACTAAACATCAGAACAACCTCCCCCCACCCCTCCCGCCTTCCCGGCTCAGTTCCACTACCGATGCTGTCTATCTCCTCCCCCCGGTGGCGCAGGGGAACAGGGGATGGGGGTTGAGTCAGCTCGCCACACATCGTCGTTGCCGCTTCTTTCCTCAGGGGGAAGATTCCTCTCTCGTTCCCTGCTCCAACGTGGTTCCTTTCCGCGGGCTGCAGTTCCTCACAAACTTCCCTGGCGCGGGTCCTTTCCGCGGGCTTCAGTTCCTCACAAACTTCCCTGGCGCGGGTCCTTTCCGCGGGCTTCAGTTCCTCACAAACTTCCCTGGCGCGGGTCTTTTCCGCGGGCTCCTCTCCCGTCTCACACTGCTTCAGCGCGGTTTTTACCATGGGGTTACGGCCACCTTCGGGAGCTTCCGCTCCACCGTTCACCCCCCTGGGCTGCAGGGCCATCAGCCTCCTCAGGCGCCTCCTCCTCCCCCTCCACTTCCATGATTCCAGTGTCGGCAGCGATGTTCCTCTCAGGTTTCCCAACCCCCACACTACCGGTTCCCCTTCTTAAATATGTTTCCCAGAGGCGTTACCACCGTCACTCCCCGCCTAGAGGCGGGTCCGACATTTTGGCACGCATGTCCGACATTTTGGGGCAGCGAATTCTTTATCTTTATCCGACATTTTGGGGCGGCGAATTCTTCCAGCAACTTCTTAAAGGGGCCGCCTCTGCAGCCCCCCTGCCCTGCCACCAAGGAAAACCATGCCACGCAAACCCGTAAACAGGTGTTTATTGCCTTCTGCATGACATACTTAATAGCAGGCCAAAATGTCTTAAAGATAAACAAATGGAAAGAGTCTGTGAATAAGTCATGCTTTAAGAAGGACCAAAAGACTGACAGGCAGATGTCCTTTCTCACCAAAAAAATATTGAACTTTAACAAAATATTAGGAGATGACATTTTATCTGAGCATTCATTGCAGAGGAACTGTTTAATTTCATCTCATGTTTATACTGGCTGCGTGAAGGAATCCCTTCATTACCACTGCAGAGTGGGTTCATGCAGCATTTTTAACATCATCAAATATTCTGTTTGTAAGCTAAAGTAGTCAGCCGCTAAGTGTAATGTACTTCTTTTACAAATACTCATAGATTTGTTTTAATTAGCAAACTATTTATTTATGTATTGACTATGAAAATGTTTTTCAAAACTCCTTTTTGATAAACAAAGCTCTCCTAAGCTCACTCTGTAAGTTACCTAATGTCAAAAGTACCACAGCTTCCTAAAGGTGTTTCCCAATATATGGCCACCTGGGTACCTGTCGTGGTTTCAGGTCAGCTCAGTCGGTAACAAAGCACCACGAAGCCACTCACTCACCCCCCACCCCCTCGCCTGGCCATGTTGGGATGAGGAGAAAATACAAAGGCAGGCTTGTGGGTCGAGACAAGGACTGGGAGGGATCACTCCCCACTTACGGTCACGGGCAAAAGACAGGCTCAACTTGGGGAAGAAACAAAATCAATTTAATTTACTACAAATCAAAACAAAAACAAAACACAAGGGTATTAGGAAGGGAAACCAAACATCAGAACAACCTCCCCCCACCTCTCCCGCCTTCCCGGCTCAGTTCCACTCCCGATGCTTTCTACCTCCTCCCCCCGGCGGCGCAGGGGAACAGGGGATGGGGGTTGAGTCAGCTCACCACACATCGTCGCTGCGGCTTCTTTCCTCAGGGGGAAGATTCCTCACTTGTCCCCTGCT
>VYZV01008159.1:10851-50364 GCA_013401275.1 Pandion haliaetus | reverse complement strand
TTCGGGAGCCTCCGCTCCACCGTTCACCCCCATGGGCTGCAGGGGGACAGCCTGCCTTCTCACCACGGGCTGCAGAGCCATCAGCCTCCTCAGGCGCCCCCTCCTCCCCCTCCTCTTCCATGACTCCAGTGTCAGCAGAAATGTTCCTCTCAGGATTCCCAAAACCCACACTACGGTTCCCCTTCTTAAATATGTTCTCCCAGAGGCGTTACCACCGTCACTCCCCGCCTAGAGGCGGGTCCAACATTTTGGCGCGCGCGTCCGACATTTTGGGGCGGCGAATTCTTCCAAGCAACTTCTTAAAGGGGCCGCCTCTGCAGCCCCCCTCCCCTGCCATCAAGGAAAACCGTGCCACACAAACCCATAACAGTACCACAAGAGGGTAAGAAAAATAAAGGCAAAGATAAGGATCTTTAATCTTTCATTATAAACCTGTAATTTATTTTCTTGAGTTAAATATTTCTTTGTTGTCACTACACTGAAAAGACATGCTTCTTCACAGTAGATATGAGTGACTCCAAGCCACTCTGACCAGGTAACTAACAATTTCATGGAAGAATATGGTTTTCTCAACATTAGTAATTGCCAGCCCCATGCAAATATTTTGGATCCACTTCAGATTCTGAAATGGTGATACATATTTGAATTTGGGCAGCTCAAGCAGTTTAAGCAACCATTATAGTCAACAGAAATGTAGTCCATATAGTCAGCAGATTCTGAAGACTTTTTTTTTTTTTTGATCAGTCTCAATTTAATGCAATTTAACAACTCCCTTTACTTAAAAAGTCATGTGGATGTTTCCAGGCAAAGACAGTAGAAAAGGCAATCTAGACTGCAGTTATCTTCTGAAAGTGGTCTGTCATTCCCACAGCAAACCATGCATTATCTTCATTTATTTATTTACAGGAATACATACATATGGATTCAATCAAAGAAAATATGTAGGCTGAAGTTTTTTTCACTTAGGAAATTCATTGTTCTGAGAAGTCCTTTATGCATTCTGCCCATCTTTTCAACATCCTACTATATCTTTTTTTGTCTTATAGAAACTATATCTTTTTTGTTTTATAGAAAGAGGAATTGTTCTGTATATCAAGGTCACTATGCACTTAGAGCATTTTGAGAAAAATTTGGAAGAAAGAGGGAGAACTATGATTTTTGAGAAGTAACAGCTGATATTAATTTATTTTTCTATAATTATATTCTGCAGCATTTATTCTCCTTGCAGTCACTTGCAAAATAAAAGTATTTTGCAGCAAAATTGATTGAACTTAGCTGACAAACCAAATCTTGTGGGTTTAAATGCTATGCAATGTTCTGGGACCAGAGTGCATGTTAACAAAATTAGTGGTAGTTACTTTGGTAGAAACATTTACATTACATGTTAGAATAATTTCTTTTCCTTGAGAGAACGATTGTAAAATGTATTCTACAAGAACTTGCTGGTGATGCTTTATACAGTTTGATGCTGACGATTTTGGCCATTTTTGTACTTGTGCTGGAAGGATTTTGCTATCAGAATGCCAACTCAAGTTTCTCAGCATGCTTAATAGCACTGTTCTGTAAAATCATTTATAATACAGACCATCTCTGTATATGCTGGCCAGAGATACATCCTGCTAGTGAGAACATTGTTTAAAAGAGTTCCTTTTAAAATGTTTCCAGGACAAGAATAGACCAAGCATTTTTTCCCCATTCTGCTTATTCAGATTACAACTAGAATTATTTTTTTATGGAAGTCATCTTGTTTTCAGAACTTTGTTCCCACCTAGGTCAGAATATACCAGAATGGGACAATATTCTGCAGCACTGGATCATCATGCTCTGGGGGTAGAGGTTAATGGGTCGTATTCTGCCTGGAGGACAGTTACAAGTGTGTTGGGACCTGTCCTTTTTAATGTCATTATCAATAGCATGGAGGAAGTGACCGGATACACTTTCATCAAGCTTGCAGATGGCACCAAACTGGAGGGATCACTTAACATGCTGAAGGGCAGGGCTGCCTTCCAGAGGGACCTAGGCATGCTGAAAAAATGGGCTAACAGGAACCAGGCTCTTCACAGTGGTGTGTGGTGGGAGGATGAGAGGCAACAGCCACAAACAGAAACAAACTGGATGTAAGGAGAAACTGGATATAAGGACAACAGTTGGAGGGTGGAGCAGGTTTGCCAGAGAAGTTGTGTTGTCTCTGTTCCTGGAGGTTTTCAAGACCCAACTGGAAAAAGCACTGAACTGCCTGGTCTGACCTCTGAGCTGCTCCTGTTTTGAGCAGGAGGTTGGACTAGGGACCTCCCGAGGTCCCTTCCCACCTGAATTATGCTGTGATCATGTAATTGCCTCTCTTGTCTCTTCCATCTATTTCTTCATACTCTGAATTTCCATATGGACAGCATTTATGATAAAGATTCTTCCAAAGGCACTTTATAGTATTGTTCTTCTGCCTCAATGGGGAAGGGGGCAGAAGAAAAAAGCAAACCAATAAAACAGCTATACAGAAAGTATTCGGTTCTAATTAATCAGTTTCAGACTGAAATAACCCCTTTCATTAGTAAAGTAGACCAAAATATTGATTATTAGGTGTCACTGAATGTTCATCATGTTAGTTTTTTTTAGGGTCTTTCACTTTAGTTGAATGTCCTTGTGTGTTAATATATGATTTAGATTCTCTCTTGTGTATTAGTAGTTTCAGACACTTGTGATTTCATTTTGACAAACTTTATCTTTCAACATTTGGAGTAAATGTTGTATCTGTCTGATCAGCTGTTTCTCAAAATATCCAAACCATTTCATTTCCCGATGGTGGATAAAATGATTTTTCTTTTGGACTGGTAGATTGCTCTCTCAGTCCATCACTGTGTGCAAATTCCTTTGCTCATTTTCATGTATTACCAAACTAATTGACTCATTTACTGCATCCTCCCTGTTGTAGCTAAAACAGAAATGAAGGATTAAAAAAAAAAACACAGGGAGAAAAAAAAAGTTCCATCTAATGTTTTCACTTCACATAGTGTATTAACTTTATATTTTTCCCAGTGAGTTTTTATTCTCCCACCAGTATTACAATTTTCCTAGTTACTGTCTTTCCAAGAAAAAAGTCTGACTAGTATTTTGTCACCTTCTAAAAGAACATAACTTAACCACTCTAGTGCTTATTTCAGTAGAAAGTAACACCTTTTGATGTTTGTTTCATAAGCTGCCTCAGCTGCTGTCCCTATTTTTCAATTACAGTATTGTTTCCAGGTGCAAAGCACAGGTAAAGCAAACATGATGTCAGTAAACAGATACACAATCTGTCCTACAAAGCAAAGGCCTCAGGCTTCTACCGTCAGTTTGAATGCATATTCTCAAATTCTGCCTTTAACTTAGCTCTTCTTAGGAAAATCTAACTCAGTCAAGATCTTGTTTCCCACTCCCAAAGACTGAGCAATGCCAATGAAGCAATTTCACTGTGATAAGAATTATTCATTTACTGCTTTTTTTTAGATCCAAGAAGTCAACTGACATAAACTCAGTTGATTGTTTATTAAATGGGTTGGCAGCATTCTGGGAGGTCTAAAGCTTACCTCTTCTCTGTTGGCACCAAAACTTTTTTTGTAACTGAATTTGCAATATTAATTTTAGAAAGGCTTTTTTTTTTTGGTGGTAAAATTGTTCAATTTTTACATATCATATCTTTTTTATTAAAGTTCACAAAAAGCTTTGACCTTGAAGATGCACCCTAAGATGTGTTGGAGAAGTGTTGAGTTTCATCTGGAAAGGTGGCTCCAGGGAGCAAAGTGAAAGGGAAGAAAACAGGGACGGACTCTGTAGCTAGTCAATAAGGATACTAACCTGAAACGCGAAAGAGGCCCATAGCAGTTCTTCGTTTTCTGGATTTGGCGTGAACGAGCTGGAAAACATTACTCTGAATTTGTCAGAGTGTGATTGGCATTAAGAAGTTCAAAAGGTTTTCTTCTTTGTGCCAAGGTGGAACAAAAACAAGATTCTGGAACCATGCAAATGACTGTGGAAGAGAACTGTCATCCCAGGTCAGCTGTCCCTGATTAGGGCTGCTTCCTGACAGCTTGTAAAGGAGGGGTTTAGCCAATAGCTGGATCTTCCCTCTGGGCTGCCAAACATTTTCTCATGGAACAGGCTTCACAGTAGACTGATTTGCCCCACCGCCGTCAATTTAATATCAGATTCTAACTTCAGGTTGAAAAAAGTGACCCTACAACAGCAATACAATCCAAAGTGTCATGTTGACATGACACTAACACTGAAATATTTTTAGGAAAAAGGGAGAAGAAATTTCTTTGATCGACAAACCTCTTGGTCACTCAATGACCAGAGAAAGAAGGGAAAAAAAGAAACAGTATTTGGATCCATCAGCTACTAATGTGAGGTTCTGAGGGATATAAAAGGATGGAAAGTAAATCAAAATAGGTCAAGGTAGCCAAATGGCTGAGTTTCAAATAAATGTAGGCTCATGCTATTCTGATTGCTGTCAGACAGTGGCTTCTGCACAGAACTCCATATGACTCCTGGAAAATAGCATTTTTATTGTCTGGATTTCTAAATGTGAATATCTAGTTACTCATTTCAAAACTAGGTTTTGCTACACCTGAAAATCAGCTACATTTCTATACACATTCCTTCAGTAACTATAAGACAATGACTTATTTCACAGACATTTCCTACACTGATCAATCAACCACTAAAGTGGCCAGTACTGTACCATCGCTTAATGGTATTTGCACAATTTACCTGGGTTCCTGGAGATGCAAAGTATTCATGGATGTGAAATCTGAGCTACATTTGTCAGTATGTGCTATGTGTTTGCTGTATTTCCAGTGCTCAGAGAATTTGAGATCTCAGCTTGGTCTTTTGTTCTTAATTCTTAATTCTGGGTGTCATTGGTGTATATTTGTAATGTCAGATAAATCACAGAAACATATTGCTATAAAAACAGGGCAAATACCCTCATATTTTATGTACTTGTTTTGTCCATCAGTACAAATTTAGCTATTAAAAAAAAACCAAACGCAGTGTAACCCAGGGAGAACAGGTCTGACTGAATGTTTTTTTGAAAGACACAATTTCAATCTGCGTTGTCCCTTACAAGCTTTGGACAATGAGCACATATTTTTATTACACACTCATACCATTTTTTATGAGAAAACTTACTGCACCATATCTTTTGGCTTCATCCATTGTGCATATTCAGCAACCTGTTTAAGAGGGTATTAAAAAGAGAACATAATCAAAGTACATGTGCAAGTGGTACAGAGTCCACTGTGTCAGCTTGCTGTGCAGTGCTGGGGAGTTTGAGCAATTCTGTATGGGGTTCACTACTGTCAGCATACTGAGTGTGCATCCATCTAGAGCTAGGTAATACTAAATACAGAGCTCAGGGATACATCTTCCTTTCAGTCCTGAGTTAAGAGTGACACCAGAGTAACTCTACCCACTTGGGATCCTGCGTCTGGAAACAGTTCTTGTAGGAAAATACTTCAAACATCTTTTTATTTAGGGTCTGACTGAATGATCTTGGTTCAATACTTCTCCGTACTAAAGGGATTCAGACCTGTATTTTCCTGGAGGATGCCCTAATCTGGTGGTAATCTGATTTGGTTGGAGGAGAGAGGAAGAAAAAGGGGACAAAAGGCTTTTCACCCAGCATGGCAGGATCTTGAACTGAAGCTCCATTCAAACCCCTTTGTACACATCCATTCCATCCCTTAAATTTTGGCTTACTAGTTTGATAACGTGTCTCAGTCACATAATGCTACAAACCATAAAACCCAAACTGTGCTGTTGTGTCCATGTTGTACAGCTTTGGAGTGGTACTAGTTTAGACCCTGAGAACAGTACAGTCATACAGTACAGTCCTACCAGTGTCACTGTGCAACCTCAGTGATAAGTCCTGCTTCTTCACAACCTAATCATCACAGAGTCTGTGCAAAACTGACACAGCTACTTTGCTTTGTGTGCAAAGGCAGCCTGTACAAGATTGGCACCTGCTGTGCAGTGTAGATATGCCCTAAGATTCTCGTTAAGAAGTGGGATTACTCAAATTAAATACCTTTGCATTGAAGTGCCTGCTTCCAAGAAAGGCCTCAGCAGCTTATTAAAGACTGCAATCTCAAGTACAGATTCCCCTGCAGTGGAATCATAGTAAAAATAAAATTATGACAGAGGAAAGAGTCGTTGCTCATTTATAACAAAATTTCCTGTTAAATATGAGTGAATACATTATAATAGGAAATTCTGTTTCATGGTAGGTCCTGGCATTCTTGCTGGCTTTGTAAACTAGGTTTAGTCCTAGTTTCTCCAATGTCTGATGAAAAACTGAAGCCTCTACTGCATTCAATATTCTATAGCAAACAGAAGTTAACAGCAGGTAGAATGGATAGCTAGCTATGGAAGTGAGTTATGTTAATCTCTCCCTTAGTGTCCCTGTCAGCTCTCCTCTGTATCTTCCAGGTGCCCTAGCTTGCAGGAAGGAGGAAACAATGAATACTTTGCAAGTGGAGCAAGAACTACTACGGACACCTCATCTGAGCCCATTTTGCAAGTTTACCTCAGCTGGAAGAAGCAGACTCCCTGTTGGGTTACTCTCTCTTCTGGTTAGCTGTTTCAGGTTTTTTATTTCAAACAAATAAACAGACAGCACCAAGAGGAAAGAAATCCCAGTCGTTTGAAACAAGATAGGGTCTTTTATGCATCCTGTTTTGCTTGGCAGAGGCTGTTTTAAATATTTAAGCAACTTTGCACAACCATAAACCACCTTAATCTCAGGTTTAGAGTATACATTTAGAGCTACAGTTTTCTGGAGCCAATTTGAGAACAAAGAAGGTTTACCTTTCTTTAGTCTATATCATTACCACTGACAGCATCAGTCCTCTTCTGCTTTACAAGTGTTAATCTGCAGCTTTGTTGAAATTAATGGCTCTCCTCAGCACATTGTTAACCTGCAGGGAGAATCAGATTCTGGACACCTACAGTAATAAAACTTGCAAGGCAATGGAGAGCTTAATTATCACTTCAGACTCCTTCTGCCTTCTAGAATGCAAATCGAATGATTCATTGGCACATGGTATGCCAGGTAAGGTCGGCTGTAAAACAGCAGACAACAGTAATCCCTGGTCAGCCTGGTAACCAGCAACTTGGCCACATGCTAGTTCATGTTATTTAAGGGAATTCAGATGTTGCAGATCCGTTTTTTATTAGAGATACAGAGATAAATGACGGGCAGTAAGAAGTGTATGTTTTCTTAATTACACTGTGAATTTTCTTTCTAATGGTATCCTGCCAGTAAATGCCATACAAAGCTGATGACATGTGATCCAAGATGAGGCACAGATGCACTTTTATAGAACAGTGGTACATGTGTAGCAGTACATATATAGAACACATGCATTTGATTTCATAAATGCTGTACTGCCAGAGGCAATCACTATTTATTTTAACCTTACAGAGTCAGAGAAGTTCTACGTTGGAGGATTCTGGCATTCCCATTCCCAGTGAAACTGTAATTAATGTGCTAGATGCTACATGCAAGTTTGCAGCCACTCTTGTATAGGAATTCATACTACCACTGAGACTGCCTTTGCACTCAGCAAAGCTAACCACTACATTCTCCACCATCCATAAATCTTACCTCCGTCCAGTGCAAGTCTAGACAGCAAATCTGGGCATAGAACTGGATTAATTCAGTAGATCCTCCTGTTGCTCTTCCAGCAGATACTCTGCTTTAAGGACATGAGTTAGTCTACTTCAGGTTGTTCAAATGTCCCAAAAGAAAACAGGAATATAAACAGGAATATACCAAGAAATTCTGCTTCCTTCTGTTTTGCTTCTTCTCAACAACAAACAAGAGGCATCAAAGGACCCCTCTTGACCAACATCAAAAGCCCAACTTTTTACTATAGAGAACCCAAAATTAAAACAGTTTCTATTTGTGGTCAGTGGGAAAAACTCTTTTTAAAGCATTTAATAATTTTTCTCTCCTTTTTAAAACCCAAACATTTTACACTATAGCAAAGGTTTTAATTCAGTGCTGCAGTAATCTTTATTCATCTTAAAAAGGGAAAAATAAAATACAGTTATAATAACCACAGCAAAGAAAAAGAAATAGAAAACCCTTCAGAGCCCTGAGACTGTCCTCTGGTCTCTTGCTTTTTTCTGGCTTCAGTTGCAGATAAGGCAGAGAATTATTTCTTGGCTCACAGCAATCGAGAAGAAAACATAAATAAGTATCAGGTATAGAGCAAGTTAAGAATGTTTTCTATGGTAACCTGCATGCCAGCAAGGACCAAGTCAGTGAAAAAANGGGGGCAGGGAATAAAAGAAAAGCTGCTCTTTAAAGACAAAGCACCAAAGGACATTGTGAATTAGATCCCAACCCTGCAAGTTTCACTGAGTGCAGTAAGTGTCCATTCTCCAGATAGTAAAGCACCTGATAACTGGTGCTTACAGGGTTATTTTTAGCAGGAAAAAACCGCATGATAGGAACCAAGCAGGATGATTTTAACCTTGGAAGAATCTTTGCTCACCGTAATAGAGATCTGCTACTATACCAGAGTCAAGAAAAATGAAAAATTGCTTGGAGGGGGCTTGAGGAGGTACCCACTATTTCCAGGCAGCTATTAGTGGACAGTGTGTTATTCATGGCATTCCTGTCCAGGTGCCTAGACTCCCTACGGACCACCGTTAGCTCACCATACCACCACTGATCTTTCGCCTGCCCCCCATGTGCATGGTGCTGTCCACAGGGCACCAGAGCCACCGAAGAGCTAGGTGCAAGCAGGGAACAAAATCCCGCTGCAAGGAGCTCCTGGAGGGACCACCTCAGCTCTCACTCTGGCCCTCAAGAGGTCTGTCCCTGAACACTAAAGGGTTAATACACAAATAGCCTGCTAGCACTCTGAATTACTAAAATCCTTGAAACACATGGGAGCTTCCTGTGTTTCTATCAGTCCTGGCCCAGGAGGAGCACTGCAAACTAGTAGGACTGTTGATAAGAAAAGTAGTGTCTTCTAGAGAGAAATGAAACTTCCCAGTATTTCCCAGTCACATTTTTAAGGAGCATGCTGTGAGCTTTCGAAGCAGCTCATCTGAAATTAGAAATGACTGTGTCTTCCCAGCTTCACCAGGTTTCTGGATGTGAAAGTCAGCCCATGTGGTTCTACCTCTTGAACCATTATGCAGGTAGCAGCTGTATGGCAAGGATGTTGCTTATGGCATAGCAGTGCTTTCACAGCCAGAGTTGCTATTGCTGGTGTTGAACCAGAAGCTGTTCTCTGCTGATGAGCTTTGAAGTCCCTGCAAATACTTCAGTGAACTGTGTTTCCTTTCAGACCTGCAAGTATTTCCAGAAAATGTACCTGATGCGGGGGGAGAGGGTAGTAACCAGTTTCCCTGTGACATGAATCATGAAGAAACTAAATTCACAATGTATCGCAGTTACTGTGCCAAACTGTTGTTACATAGAGTAATGCTGCACTTGAAAACAAGGTAGCTTATACCTATGCAGTCCTGTGTATTTGTATGTATGTGCACCTAGTTGTGCAGATAAGGCCAGAGGTTTTCTTGTTTGCTAGCAGCTATCTGTTACTGCAACCTCACCTCTTGAGTAGCAACTGCTACACTAACATCTTCCTATTATGCTGAAATCCTAGTTTTCAAACACGAAACATTCTAAGTGTTTTCTTTAAATGATAGTTGCACAAGGGAAAAAAACAGAAGATAGGTAAACTGAGGTATAAAAGCACAAAGTGATGCATCCAGAGTCCATCACGAAGCACGTAGCAAAATATTAAAAAGAGAAAATATTTCTGGGCTGCTAGTGTAGCACTCTGCTGGTTAGAGAGGCAGCCTCCTTTGCAAGCAGGCATCTCATGGTTAGCCTCCAGCTACTGCTTGGTTTTAACTCCTCCTTCAGATAGGTCATGAGGAGGAGTGACTTGGGTTGTGCCAAGACCTGAAATGGGAGACTGGTGTAAATGGCAGATAGCCAGCAGTGAGGAGACATCTGGGATAAGACAAGGCGCTAAGGTGTGTTGTACATAGTTATGAAACTATTCTACCTTTGTTTTCTGTGTAACGTTATATTTTTAAGAACTGTGCCTGCCTGAGGAGACAGTAGTTGTTTTGTTCTCTGAATTGCTGTAGCCTCAGGGTGTCAAAGTCATTTAGTGCAGGGGGTTGAATTCCGTGTTAAATTATGGTTTGTGGGTCACACTATAAATATACAAATTGCATACTTTCCAGCACAACAGTATCCCAGTGATGTCAGTGGAAGTTCACAGAGAGATCGGACTCATTCAGCTGAACAATTTGCTCCCTTTTAAGATCACAGCTGTCGAGCTCCGTATTTCCCTCTTTCCGCCAACTCCTAATTCCAGTTCCTTGAGAGATGTACTTCTGCCTTTTCCCTGCTGCTTGCTGAAAACAACTAGCAGTGATGCAGAAACATGTTCGGGGAGATTCATCAGCCTGCGAGTGTTTCAGGCTGCTGGTGATTGTGGGTACATATCTGCTATCAGCTATGCGGAGTTATGCTTGGAAACTTTTCATTGTAACCAGCAAGTCTAAAAAAAATGGAAGCAGGATTTTGTACCCTATGTCCCTGGGCATGGCCTACAGGCTACGTTTTCATCTCCTTAGTGCAGTGTGAACAGAAACAAACTAACTGCTCTTAGTAACTGGATGTTTTTCTTCCTCTAGCCCTAGATCTATTTGAACCAAGGACACATACATGGAAGAAAAATACTTCCGCAAACACTAAAGTCTGTTTCCTCATAGATTTGTGCCCTGTGATGGTCTCACTTTGCTATATAAGAAGGCTTGGTCTTTGCCTACTCCTTTCTGACTGAAACTTTCCCAAGCCCCTCCCACGTGGACCCTCTGGTGTCTAGTAGTGCGAAGGATCGTACTGGGCCTCAGCCTTTATCTCTCTGGTTGCCTATTTCCATAAAATTGTAACATAATTATCTTGAGTCCTTTCCCCCACTTTGTTTGAAGTCATTCAGCATATGTAATGGAAGAGAGTTGGTTTGTTTGGAAGGGAAATAGGAATGAGAGCAGGAAGGAAGGAAACAAAAAGAAGGATGTAAAACTCTGTGACATGACTAGTTACTGTTCATGCTGCTCATAAGACATTCTAAATGCTAACATAAAGGTTGCGCTGCTGCTCCCCAGCAGAGGATGAGCTGCCTTGCACATAAAAGAATGGCTGACTTTCCACATGGGGACGTGTGCTTGCATAAATTTCTGTATATTCATGCCCTTAAATCTCAGCTTCAGCCCTCCTGTCTTGTCTGCTCATCCCATCCCATCCCCTCCCCTCCTCCCTTTCCTCATGTGGGATGCGGATGTTGTGAGAAGATGTTGAGATTTGAACATCAATTTTTCTCTTCTCCCTCACAAATGAGCAGGAGATTGCTTTTAAAGGTATTAAATGGACACAGGTGGGACTGTAAACTTAAGTGCCTCCACATGGAACATCTGCTGCATGTTCTGCAGTTCCTATTATCTTTATAGCAGAACTTGATCTTTTAACCCCTTCACAACTGCCCCCCTCAGTATTTGTGTGAAGATGTGCAATGGCTCTTCTTTGATGTTTGGAGAAGTCACAATGGATCTCTGTGATGTGACTGGCATATGGCATAGTGCTTTGAGCTATGGTGTGCTTAGCAATTTGCACAGGTGGGTGGGGGAGGAAGACAAGTGTTGTCCAGGTGTTCCCAGTCTTGCTACAGATAAGAGGATTCCAGACGTACCGCAATACATCGAATATCCCCATTCTCCCTCCTTCTCCCCTCCCTCCTGCACTCCCCCCGCCCCAGGAAATGTCTGTCTTGGGGGAAGAGCATACTTGTGGGGATATGCCAAGCTAGCTAATATAATCTTAGCCATTTGGGATTTAAAAGAAATTATTCCTAAATGTTTGTTCTGGACCCAAAGCAAGTGATTTTTTCCTTTCACCTCCCAAATCAATCCCTTCTCTTCTTCTTCGTGCTTCTTCCAAGCTGCTTTCTTGCTTTCATGTTTAGGTACAAAATAGAAACCTGCCCCATGTTAGTATATATTTAACCTCTTCACTGCTGCCTCTCACCACTCCACAGCAACAGAGCTGTGTGGCATTTCCCTTTGAAGTCCTAATGAAGTCACAGTGGATCCTTGTGCTGGAGCTGCAAGCTGGCTGCCAGGTGAAGCATTCACATATCTTTTCCATGTGCTCAGCCTGAAAAGAAAAGGAAAAATTGGCTGAAGGCACATAAAACATGTAATTCCAAACTGATTTTAATGTAGAATGAGATTGAATGCTGTAGACTCAGAACGAGGTTTAACACCAGTTGTTGAGTGCACATACCTGCTAAAACTGCTGATGCCATGTGCATGTGTTCATTCGCAGCTGGAATGGTGAAGAGAGACAATGTGACATAGAATAAGGAAGAGCTGTATTGTTGGAAGCCACAGTTTCTTTTAAACCTGGTACTTGCATTGTGTGGGAGGTGACCCAGCAAGACAACCTTGTGTAGATAAGGTCCCGCTTCAAGCCATGGGAGCAACAATAAGCAGACCTAATTCTCAGCTATCTGTATGTATGCTAAGTGCATGTAAAATATTACTATCCTGATTAGCAGTCTTACACCCAGTTGTGCAGTTGTTCAGACTAAAGCAACTGGACAAGGAAGTGAATAATCAGGACCAAACAAATATTCCCAAGCAGAAAGAGAAAGACCTCAATTATCTTTGAAAACCCATGTCAGTGCCTCCCATTTTGCTCTTCCTTCGCCAGGAATTAGGATCATGTGTTGCTCTGTTTCAGTACATCTGATACTGTGGTAAGCACCTATCTTGTTCTTGTAGTTTTTAGGAATGGATTTGCTTTCTAGGATAGGGATTGGAAAGTAATAAGTGCATGCAGATCCTGAAAAATGTCTCTTGACCTGTATGTTCCTTCTGTATGTGACCTGAACAAGAGTAGATGAAACTCTTCCATAAAGTGGTAGTGGTTTTGGCATTTTAGCCATGAATATTCTAATTGGTCTACCAGTTTCCCTCACAATCTGATGGTGATCTTTTCCAATAGGGTGGTTTCAAAAAAAACCGTTGGGACAGGACCAAGGTCTGATATCAAAACAGTCCATCCTATCTTCTCACAGCTCCTGAACTGCTATAACTGCTATTAGATCTTTTTAAGCACACTCTAAGCATCTTGACATACTTTGCATTGGCGCTTGGGACGTGCAGGAGTCTCCTGTAGTCTTTTCCTGCGTGCTTTCTTTGTTTTGGATTCACACCACTTCTGTTCCAGGCTTCTTCCTCCTGTGCTGTTTCCCTTCTTTCCTTTGTCTTTCAGCTTAGTAAAACACCATCTAACAAAACCCCATCCCAGTAGTATAAGAAAGCACTGCTTCATCTTAGAGAAAAATGAACAAGCAAACAACCAAATATCCTTAAACCGAGAAGACTTATGCAAACCATCATGACACTCAGTATGTATTCCATCGCTTCTCTCCAGCCCATTGTCTGACTTGTTTACTTAGATCACAACTCTCTTTCAGATAATAAATCTCTTGCTATGCCTGTACTTACCAGCAAGGGCATGTCACGGCACTCTTCAGGTTCCCGCAACACCCACACCTGATGCTTCTTAGAGCAGTCTTAGTGTTCACCTGGAGCATGTGCCTGAGCTGAGATCCACTGGGGATCAGCCAGAGCCCGCTCCTGGGGTGGGGACTTGGAAGCACTCCTGGACTCTGCAGCCTAGATGTCCCCTCTGCTACCCTCTGTGCCCAGAACAATGGCACTTTTCTTAATTGTTCTCACTTGGCCCCTTGGCAATCTTATCATTTAAAGAAATAATTCTCTAAGAACATATGCCTGGCTGTCATTCGCAGGATAAGCACTGTTCATGAACAGTTTAGATTTTTAACAGCTACGTCTGTGCTTTTGGTTTGGTACTAGAAAAAAAAAAATCATTACTTAAACAACAGTTATGTTCGAAAACAACTGCCATTTCCGGCGTAATAAATGGGACAGTATTTACAGAAGTGTATTTAAAACATGAAGAAATAACCATGGCTGTCATGAGAGACAGCATTCCCAGAGGGAGTTAATGCAGAATAATACATCTTGTAATGAAATAAGTCTTGGTGGGCATTAAAGAAGTACCTCCCTTACTGTAAACCCTGTGAGAGGTGGTGAAGCCTTCTGTTTTTTGTGATAAATGCCTTAGGTCAAAAAAGGCTTAGTATGTACAGGGAGGCGTAATTTTTGTTATCCTCCTCCTCTGAATCCTGCCCCTTTTAGCTCTAACAAAAATTCTAAGCCAACCCATACTTTTTGGATTACTTTAAACCCCATCGCAGCGCTTTTCTTAAAGCACTTTATTTTGAATAGGAATAGCTCCATGAAAGGACTCTGATATGGGCTGAAACTAAATCAGTTTCAAGGAAATGCAGCTGGAAGCACACTAATCTAAAAGCTTCCCAGGCAAAACAGCACAGGCATCTATTCTGCGGGGTGTCTCCGCCCCTAGCTAAAGTGCACCAGGGCTTTCTGAGATCCCTTAACCCTTGCACTGCGGCATTGCTTCACCAGCAATATTCGGGGCGGGGTGGGGGAAACAACAGGAAAGCGTGTTTCCTTTCAACGTGATCTCTGTAGAGCATGCAGTTTTCATCTGGTCAGCTGGGTAGAGGATGGAGGGCTTGGTTTCGGCTTTCCCAGAACTGATGTGTTGAATTGTAATACCGGATCAATCTCTGGGATGCAAGTTAGGGCTGTTTCTGTCAGAGGCTGTTCCTTTGAATCCCGGTAGAGATGACACAGTTCACGTTTTTTTTTTTTATAACACCTCTCATTCCCACCTGCTCCGCACATGGGGTGCTTCTTCGTGCAAGTATGCAGCTGAAGCTCACATGTGTCAGGTCAAGCTGTGACTGAATTTTTAAGAAGTATTTCAGATCTTTACTGAAGGATTAGAAAAACTGTAACTGACACAGTGTAAGTTTTAATTGACAGCAAAGCCAACTAATGCTGTGAGGACTGGGAGAGAGGGAAGTGCCAGTAAGTCTACAGAGTAGGTCATCTTTCCCTTTACATAGAAACTCTTTTTTTAAAATGAAGGAGGCAAGGAAGGTGATCTGTGTAGATGAATCTGGGCCCAACCAGGGTGTGCAGTGGCAGGAATTTGTTTTGCTTTTCCCATGTTTTTATCGCATCTGATTTGTATATCCAAATTTTTCACTCTCTTTTTACCACTTTCAAACCAGTTACAACCTACACAGCTATTAAGTCTACTGCTCTCCATGGACTGTTTCAGGATCTAAGCTATTGACATGTCTGTGCAGAAGATAGATCAGAGTTTCTTTTTGGTCTCTTGAATGTAAGGCTTTAAGATTGCAGGAGGATTTAGTTGCCACAGCTAAGGCACTTCCCTGATCCCACATCCATTCCAAGCATCAGAATTTTTTGTCCCTGGAGCAATGATCACTTAGTAGGACAGATAAGCCTCCACTGCTTCAGTTTATAGCCTAGTATGTTAACAGCAACTGGTGCCCCTGAAGAGTTGCTGTGTCCCTCCTTGAGCAGTACCTGCCAAGAGCAGCAGCCTTGGGTGCGGGGTTGGGACAGGCAGCCAGGGATGCTCAGTGATTCAGCTGCCCCAGCAAAGTCCACCTGCAGCAACGAGAGCGAACCTTCAGACATCACCGTGGTCCTGGCAGCTAAGACGGTGCTGACAAAGCGTGTTTTTACCCCAGCCCCTTGAAAGAGCACTGCTTTTGCCCCTGGAAGTCACAGTTTACACTAATGAACTCACTAAAGTCAATCATTGGTGTGATTCAAAACTATTTTAAAAGGCACTAAAGTCTGTTTTGCCCTAGAGACAGCAAAAGTAGAGAAAACAATAGCTGACCAGGTGATCTCATGCTGTGTCAGGTGATGCGCTTACATTTACTTCCAGAAGTGTTTCTATATTATTTGACTTTTAGCTAGCAGAGATAAGCCCACATTCAGGACTGAACATCTAGGTGCTACTGGACTTTTCCACACAGTGTTATAATTAATAGCTACATCAAAGATGGCAGTGATGGGGACAAGGTTGACTTCAAAAGCCATGGTAGTTACAAGATCTGTTTTGAATCTGCTTTTATACTTAAATATTTTCACTTATATGCTGTCTATATATCTATCTATCTATCCATATTTATAAATATAGAAAGAGATTCACTGATATATATATATATATATATATACATGAATAGCAGCATACTACAGTCTCAAATACCACCAGCATGTCTGGTTTTCTATATTATTTTCTATATTATAATGCTTTTTTAAGTTTTCATTGCATTCTGAAATAAGTCTATCAGTCTCTGTTATCTTTTGCAAATGTTTTTCACAAGTTTACATAGAAGCATGTGGCGTTTAAAAAAAGATGCGTGCATAATTAGTGTATTATGAATGATGTAGTAAATAAGAGCCACGTTAGGCCTGAAAAACAAAAAGCAGCAGAAGAAATTTCATTATTGATACTCATCAGGACATCTTGCTGTTTAGTTGGAGGCAGAAAATGAATTTATTTGATGTATGAATGGTTTTCCTGCATTCTTATGGTGACATCACATATTCAGAAATTGGAATCCAACCTAGAAACGACATTACAGGTACACTGCCATCAGAAGAATAATCCTGCCCTCCTTCCCCAAATAGCCTTGTTCTTCCACTGACAGTCACGCAGACAGTGGGCCATGTCCCTTGAGAAGGAGCTGCTGGGAAGGGGTGGGAGCTTGTGGAGAGGGGAGCATGGCTCAGCCATGTCAGCAGCAACCCCATGGTTCAATAGGTGCTAACCCAGTGGTGAAACTGCCAAGCCTCGCTCCCAGCCTAGTCATGGGTATTTTGCAACTCCTTCTGCTTCAGTTCCACCTCTTTTTGCTTCACTTCCCCTGTGTCTTCATTACTTGCATTTTTACACAGCTTTTGGAAGGAAAGTCTGTTCTTGTTTACCAAAGTTGCTATACTCGCCCTCTGCATTGCTTAGATGCCGCGAAAAGGAGGAGAAGCATCCAAATATCTCCTGCGAAGAAGCTGGCCTTTGAAATGCATTTTGCTAAGCTTGCCTCAGCCCAGATGCTCCCTCAGGGGTGAGTGCTGTGGCTTTAAGGCTATCGTCTGAGGTCCACATCACACCCATATATTTGTCCTCTCTGTCTCTTTGCACAGCCAGTGCCAAGCGGTGACATCTACTATAGTCTCTGGGACATGCTGCTCTCTGCGGTGGAGGAAAAAGGGGGCGAGGGGAGGGGGGCTGACTGGGGGAGAGCACAAATCCCGCTGTGTTCCAGGAGGATGAGTCACTTCCTCGCACCAGCTCTGCGATGCTTTATTTATTGCCGCTCTGCTGATATGAAGCTCAGCTCCCTCGTCCCTCAGCGGCATCCCCGGGCTTGGCCTCCCTGCCGGCTGCCCCATTAATCACACGGGGCCGTTAGGGAGTGCACACAGAGCGGGAGTCCTGCCCGCCAGTGGCCTTTAGCTGTCTCCAGTTCAATGAAATTACCTTGTGTGAAGACTTGTTTTATGAGAGATTGGTTTATTTGTAACTAAACTACTTCCTCCGTTATTTGATAAGCTCAAATATTTGCTACTGATAGTCAGAGAGTGTCACATTTATTATCCTGTTTCAGGCATTGCTTAACTCCTTTGTATTAGGCTTCTTTAACCCTTTTGAGGACAGCAGAAAAAAGGCTGGAAAGTCTTATTCCTCTTACTCATGCTTTGAAAAGAATTGGGGTTTATCCTGTAAGGGATGTGGCTTGATTAAATTACTTTACAGTAATTCTTTATACATTTAATGCAACATTCAGCAGAGCTGACTCACACTGTTTGTTAGAAATCCAAAATAAAAGGAAAAGTGAGCAATGCCTTTTTTTTTCTTTCATATATTGTAACGCCTCAAGGTTTAAACAAATGTTTGTATGTGAACATGAAGCGCCATGGTCTCAAGGATGGGGCACATATATCATTACTAAGTTCTATTTGCTGTCTTGTCCTTGGTGACAATGTCACCTGTGACCCATTCGTGCCTCAGTTTGTGTTTTATTAACCCTGGCTGAAAAATAGACTTGCTTAGCTTTTTAAAGAAATCAGATGTGTTTGAAAAAATAAAAAAACCCTACAGCTTTAAGACATAAGTAGTACTTTTATAATAACCTACTTCCATACACTCAAATTTTCCCCAGACTTCTTTGTTGTTGTTGTTTGTGTGTGTGTGGAGGCTAAGGGGTTATTATTAACTATTTGCTTCTGAGGACTCCAGCAGTAAATCACAGTCCAAATACAAAAATGTACTTGTATGTGTTAGGAAGAACAAAAGTGCCTGACTGTATCAGAGCAATCTTTAGGAATGCCATCTACCTACCCTGGTTCTGCAGTACTTCTTACAGAACTTTCCTGGGCACTTGATGCTCCAGTAGCGTACATGCTGTAAGCAGTGCTGCCTTGCTTAACCTGAGCATTTCAGCTCCTACCTGCCAGCACCACAGGTTTCTACATCACTATCCCCCAGAAGGGATGCTCAAATGACAATAGAGCAGGGAAATGATGAAAGAACCACTCTTTGTCTAATAAAGAGGAATAGGAGCTTGGGGTCTGGGGCTGTGAGATGGAGAGGGTCTCCAATCCCTTTTGGTGCTTTCATAGCATCCCAGGTTCAAGACCTTGGCATACCTGAGGCCAGAGGGAAAATCTATAAGAGAAAGCACGCGCCTGCCACAGCTGAGGAGTGTGGTCATATTTCTCCGATGAAAATTAGAGAAAGGTCATTATTCATTATTAGAGAATGGTCATTATTCTCTAATGGGGATGGTGTCGTCCCAGGACTGCTCATGGATTTTGCAGAGTCTTCAAGACCTTTTGTTTTGAAGCCAACAGGCTTTGGGGAAGGGCTTTGGGCTGGGGAACCAGCATTGTGCCCAGAGCTCATGGTGTGTTTGAACACAGGAACAGCTTGCTGTATTTGTGCTTGTCAGGGGCTGCAGTGAGCCAGTCCTGCCGCTTACAATCCAGTACACTAAATCCTATCTGAAATTAATAGGGCTGCTCTTATTAAATAAAAAAAAAAAGGGGGAAAGGGCTGATCTACTGAGAACAGGGTGAGACTGGTCGGAAATCTCCCTCATGTGGAGGAGATAGGAGTTTTGTGAAAAATATAGCTAAAGCAGACTTGGATAAAAATAGACCAGTTTCCCATGACAGGTATTGTTTACCGGAATATGACTATCTTCTACCTGAATTCCATTTTCTGAAACCATTCTGGAGTACAGACATTAAGTTTATAAAAATTTTTTTTAGACGTGAACATTCAAGTGGAGCTTTTGATCTTGCTCTAACATTGTAGTCCCTCAAAGTTCAGGGGAATTGGTTTTGTTTCTCTCTGAATTAAAAATGATTGAGGGGAAATACACATTCACTGTGTTAGGTAGGAAGGAAGTAATGGTTCATTCTTTCTCTGACAGAGGTACAGATATATACAATCACTCACATGTTTACAATCGGATATAGCAAGCTCACTGCACATGGCTAGGTGTCTGGTGTGAAGGGAAATATTAAGCCTATCTGAAAGGATAACGACGCTAATGCTGACTTAGGACTGTGGCCTTCCAGAGCCTCCCCATGGGAGATCAGGCCTTCTGCAGGTGGCTAAGTTGATTTCTAACCAAGAGCCTGCTGGTGAGAGTCCAAATAATTGGCTGTTTCAGCTGAGGTCTGCCCTGCAAGACAGGGACTGAGAACTGAGCCTGGGGAGACTGAAGGTTTATTAAGTGTGTGTTTGTCTTGGACTTTGACATGAAGATGCTGCTATGCCAGATACAGCTGAACTCTTAAGGCTGTGGACTTCTTTGGAGATATAGGAGGAGCAAAGCCTCGGCTGTGATTCCTGTACCACAACGGGAGCTGACAAAGACAACATTCTCCTTTGACATATGAGTTTAAAAAAAATGCATTGTAAAATCACAGTAAGTTGGATTTTTACAAGAATATATTCTTTAGCTAATTGCAATTTTAAAAGCAGATGTGTATTCTAGATTTTACCATGTGTTCACTAGAACACAGTTAAGCCCATGTAATTGGTGAATTTGTTTTTGATATGTTTCAAGGCACCAACATACAGTACTTAATATAGTGTGGAGACACTAGCATCCTATCAGCAATTACAAACTACAATAATTTCCAAAACTTACATGCAAATTGAAGTGCCTTTTGTATTTTGCTATTGATCAGAGAAATATTGTTCCTCTCTTAAAACACCTAGATTCCTCAGGCAGCACCTGCTTTCTGTACAGATTAATTCAGTCAGAACAGCAGCTTGGGAGTGAGTCTATGAACTGGGTTCCTTGAAAGAATTAGGTACTCTTAAAGAAATTAATCTTTATTTGATTGCAGCAAAAAACTCCACTAAGTATCTCATTTTTTCATAGGTGTGAACTATATCTATTGTTGCAATGATTAAAATAATTCTCTGCGTGCTTCTTCCAGACAGCTTCTATATTTGGAAATTATTGAATGGGAACTGACTTATACCTTCAAAATATGAAAAGATACTTTGTTGGGGAGAAAAAAATACATGTCCAGGCCTGTGTCCATATGCCTAATTTAATTATTTTCCAAAAAACAGCGTGGATAAGTCCCCATTACCTATTGAGTACAGCCCTAAGTATGTGCTGTTTGTGCTTGTCCCTATGTCTTTGAATTTTTTTCTCTCAGCCCATGACTACTACTGAAGAGTTATTCATTACCTTACTCCTCTGATAATTAGAAATCTTCTGTTTTCTCTTCTTGCCCAGAAATAGTGTATACTAATTTTTGCTTGTGTCGTCTGTTAGTTTAAAAAAACACTTCTCCATCTATGGTGTTCATCTGCTTGCCTTTTTCTAAATAACATCTGTATCTGCACAGGCTTAGCCTTTGTTTCAGTAATCTGAACAGAGCAAATTCTTCTAGCTGCATCTGATTCTCAGGAAGAAAATTATTCGACTGACCTCTGTTCAGCAGACCTTGCAGGCATAAATACCTGTTTTCACTTTTTCCTCTTTGCTGACTCTCTTGGAACTATTATTTTACAATAAAAAAATATGATAGGCAGTGGTGCAGAGCCTTCTCTGCAAATGGTGGAGACTAAGAGCCTACAGCCAAGAAGACACAGCCTAACTTATTAGCCACTCGTGTTCAGCACCTGTGCAGAAACAAGTACTTTGATTTCCTGCAGGAGACAACTGGTTGAACTCACGTTTTTTGCTACCCCAGACTCAGGTGCCTTCAGCTCCTGTTATGGCACAACTGCAGCTTTGAATTATGGACCAAACTAATATTTTATGCTGTTGTTCCTAGCACTCAGGTCTTTATCACAAGTTTTATCTCTTTCATGGAAGACAATGTATGACAGGACTTTATTCCTCAGAGCTGTATTATATGTTCTGCTTCCTCTCACCCTGATAGGGTAACTATTGGAGGGTTGTTCATTGCCGCTTTGCTCTGCCTAGATCTAAAACTCTTTCTGTTTTTAGGATGGAGTAGCATACATGAGCCTGCTTACACCAGCACCTGTGTTTCCTGTTTGCAAAATTCAGTTCTGCTCTGCTTTCATATTATTAAAAAAGCTATGTTTGTCACTAAACCACACAGGAGATTAATATTGTTAGCACCTGTTAAGTCTCCTACCATCTGAGGTTATGCAGGAAAAGAAGAGAGTTCAGAGTCCACACAGTGGCCATGTGTTGACATTTATTTCAGCTTAAAATGTCTTAAACAGTGTTGGGAAAAATTTTCAGCAATCTGACACTGCAAGTGTCCTGCCAGAAAAAAGAGTCAAATCTACAAGTCCTATGTAGCACCAAGTGCACTGGCAGCCCAAGATAAATATCATAAACCAAATGGAAAGAAAAAGTATGATGAGCTCATGATCTCTGCCAGGAATCATGGAAGAAAAGACGATAAAGANAAATAAGTACTATCTAAATAGATGAACTCTAAATATAGCTCCATAAACAAAACATCTTTGAAGACTACCTGGATACACTTGTCTAATAGAAAGTAGTGAAATGGAAACAATAGTAAGATCTAAATTTTGTGCAAGGCTGCAAGGGCAGAATACTCTAATGTCAATAGAAATCATATATATGTTCAAGAACAACATTTTACCCATGATTCATCCATGGTTTATTTCAAAGGTGTGTTTTTTTCTTGTGTATGAACTGTGGTAAAATGTGAAGAACTTAAACCCTTATGTTGGGATTTATTACATATATCACAAGATATTAGAACATGCTTTACCATCCACTTTCCATAGTGGAAATCCTTCTTGTTCCTTTTAGCACTGCCTAGGGAAGACCTGTTTTTATGTCTTAATGTACCATTTATTGCAATAAACATCTTTGTACAGTGTCAGTACAGTAATGAAATTGATTCCATCTTCATTATTTTAAAATTATGTATGGATATGCATTTTCTCGACCAGTATCTTGGTGCTGCAAATTGCACATGAATTAATCTGCCAGTAATTTAAGGGAAAAAAAATCACCAGTTCTGTTAGGACTGGCTGCTTCTTCCATTGGAGTCAATGGGAATATTGCCATTGACTTAAGTGGGAGTAGGATCAGGCCCTTAATGCTGTGTATTTACTTTATTTAGGCCAAAAGACACATAGACACAGAGAAGAGACTGTTCAATGGTTGCAGTTTTATTCAGTAAGCTCACTGCTTACTGGCAGTATGGCACCTCTAATGGAGCAAAATATTACAGCGTTAGGGATTGCTTTTGGCAGTATGCATATTATAGCCTGAGTCAAAACAGTTACAGTTATGTTTTCAAAGATGTAATGAAATTTTAGCTGCTAGACTGAGAAGCCAGTTGGAAATATTAGATTGAAAGCCTGCATGAGTCTTGTTGGGAAGTGGCTGATTCTTAATTATTTTTTTTTATTCGTTATGAATTAAACCTGTCTGGGTGACAGACAGGAAGGTACACCTTGAGATCTGGATTCATTTCCAGGGCTCTCCCATGGACATCCTGTG
Source organism: Pandion haliaetus (assembly GCA_013401275.1). NCBI lineage: Eukaryota > Metazoa > Chordata > Aves > Accipitriformes > Pandionidae > Pandion > Pandion haliaetus. The sequence continues at coordinate 27,292 of VYZV01008159.1, read as the reverse complement.
TAATCTTGAGCCAATCATTTAATCTTTCTGTATTGCTGTGCTCTGTTTGTAAAACGTGGATAAGAATTCTTCCTTTCTTCTGCCCCCAGCCCTGCCTGCTTAGCCTGTAAGCCCCTCAGGGAACAGACTGTCACTTACTGTATGCGCCCTTCCTCCCAGATCAGGGCCTTGGCTTTGGCTATGACCAGAATGTTTAAAATAGCAAAATAATATTTACTGCTCCTTGCAAGGAAATACTTCTTTTTACATGCATATATTGAGCTTTAATACAGTTTAATTTAAACTGATAATTTTTCCTTTGTGTGAGTCTGTTGATGTTTGTTTGACTGACTCACCTATCTACCATGAGAGTCTGCTGGGCTGCAAGCCTCCGACTTGTCTTTCACAGCTCGTGCTTTCTGCTCTAGCCTCTCCTCTGCCTGGGTAGGGTTGCTGTCAACTTCAGTTACCCCCAGGTAACAATTGCTTTGCATATATAAATAAACTGAGTATGTGCAATAGCTCTAATATGTCTAGAACATTTGAGACCTGCTGTACATGTGTGAAGTGTACATGTCTCGGGAGACCAGTTTGTGCTGGACATTGAAGGGACAATATGTGAACGTATCAACAGCAAGGGATCTCACACTGCACCGGACCTGGTACTCAGGCACTGTAATTTGTGGAGAAGTGTGAATCCAGTGTGCCCAGGATGTATTGAATTTCCTGTGTCTGCATAACTCAGCTGTGTTTCAGCAGTAAGCCAGAGGCTGGTAACTGGAAAGTTTATAAAAGTGTTTGACAGCTCTAAATCTGATCTCTGATGTACCTTCACACTTCACTTCATATATGTATATGAAACACCTTAGTAAAATCAGTGAGCCATATTCATGCATAAAGTTTGGCTTGTAGATTGGGGTCAATAGGAGCTCGTGGGCGTGTTAGATTTGCTCTGAAAATGCTTCTTGGATAAACTGTCTACGGGTTTTTTAGGAAGGATGAGATGCCTTTTTGTCTGGATCCTTACCTAGGATCCTGACAAGATGGGTGGTGAGCTATTTTGCCATGCCAGGAATGGTGGTGTTCTGGGTATATGCTAAGGCATAGCTCTGCATGCCAAAGGAAGGAGTATGCAAATTTAAAATGCTCTTGTTGAATGGCAGTGTTTCTATGACTTAGGCAATTTAGTTTCACTTTAGCCTTTTGGGAACCAAATTTGTTTTTTTGGATACAGCCCTAAATGATTTCCTCAAACATAGGTGTAGGGAAAAGAATTGGATCTAGTGTTTCTGAAATAAAAATCCAGTTCCTACTAGAGCCTTTTCGGAATATTGAGGTCATACTTGGATATGCTTTGGTTCATAGAAGAATACGACAGTCATTTTTATTACCCCCTCCATATCTCATGCTATTACATCTTTTGGCAGAACTGGAAGGTCCCATTGTTTATTCCCAGGTCACTCAACTCGTGAATATAGAAAATAAGAATCTCTTTTTTTAGGAGTCCATCTGCCTGTGAACCTGGCATCACAGTCCTTAGGTCAGATGCCACCTGGGGATAATGGAGAGAGCCCATACGGGTTCCGATTCAACCCAGGAGATTGGTACTAGAAAGAGAGGCAGAACAATATTCACAGGCTGTAACACAATGATTTCATTGATGTCTTTGAGCACTGTTCCTTCCATGGATTACTGACTTGATCTGGTGCAAAAGCCAATTTGCTTAATGTGTTTTATAGGAAGAACAGAACCAGCTTTTCTTGAGGGAGAAAAAAAAATAGAATAAATTCTTCCTATCTTTGGTGGTTTTCTTATCTCTGCATGCATGCCAAGTGGGGACAGGATGAACACCATTGACTTACTTGTCACAGGTAACATTACAAAGAATGGAACCTGTGCTCAGAGATATCTCTATTTCCTGTAAATTATTTCAGAAGCATGAGAACTGCTTTGATAGTGCAAAGACTGCTTGTGGTCTTGTGGTGCTACTGTGTGGTGAGGCCATGGATATAGATAAATGCAGCAGAGCTCAGTAACATATATACCAGATGCCTTATCAACATTTCCAGTACCCCCAGAACCATACAAAAGATAGGAATAAAAGAGTAATGATGGTGGTGTGTTTTTTTGGCTGAGAAAATAACAGTTCTTCAACCCCGTAACATACCACTAAATCTTCATATGTCTCTGTTTCATCATGGAGGCCTGCTACTGTAAAATTCCAGAGCTTATAGGCTTAAAATGGATGTCTGGATGAGGCTGTTTTCACTTGACTAGGTCATGAAAATAAATTTGTTTATTCATTAATTTTGTACATAAGAATATTTTATATTCTTTGTATGTTTAGGAAAAAAAAGCACTAAACATCTCCTAGCATGAGATTGCTCTTAGGGCAAGAAATTGTTATTGTCACTTAGTGTCTTGTGTAACACACGTTTAGAACGTTATTCTCCTCTTTCTGGAGTTACAGTTCATATTTATTTTTCTAACAAAATAGGCTAGTGACCTTTATCCCCAGTCTTTGAGGCTGCCATCTTTGTCAGAAAACAAGATTTGTACATAAAATTGTGATAAGTACTGAACTCTCATAGATTCACTTACAAAATCTATGCCAGAAATATTCTTCTCTCAGCAAGTGCTAGAAGTCAAGCTACCATGCACACTGTAAAAAGAAATTAAGTTTCCCATGCTGAGACATGCTGTGTTCCTGACTATGTGATCACCAGTACAGAAATTCACCGAAGTCATCTAATATTCCATTTAGTCTGTAATCATTACCAATACTTGGCAGGAGTCTTGCGAGCAGCCTTCATTTATTCTCGTCAACCTCCCTAACAGTGCGGTCATTGTGCATCACCAAAATTTTATAGTAATATAGCTGCCACTCTTTTGGTGACTCTTCTAGAGTGGAAAGTATGTTGCTGTAGTAAAGCACTTTACACTAAGCCTGTTTTCCCTGTCCTTATTTTATTCTTCAGTGTTCAAAGATGTGTCTGTATTCCTAAATAATTCTTTTCTCTCTACAGTGTTTGCACCTTTCAGGCATTTGTATACTTATGTCTCCATGTTTAAGAGTCCTGGCCCTACAGGCAAGATTTTCTGGTTTTGCTACAGAAATTCAGTGAAGCAAAACCTGGCAGCTTTGCACAGATCCGCACACGTACAGTACTGTAGGTCTTCTGTAGTGTAACTGTAGGTTATACCTTGTACAATATCATAGCTTTCACAGTAACTTTCATTGCTTTTGGCATATTCATGTTCAATATTCTTCACAAACTATTTATCTAACCTACCAAGGAATATTTTGTGTGACAAACTACACTTTAGACTGTATTTCTTCCTACAAACATGTCAAATACACTGCTTGTCTCTTTTTTAAATACTGGCCCTCTATAAAATAAATTATGATTATTGGTTTTCCTGGACTGTTTTTATTCTCTTTAGAGATAAAACTAAGAGGGGAAGAAGAAAAAAAATCTGCTTTTATTCCAGTAAAACACTTCCCCAAGTTGCATTTAAGCACTCATTTGCAAAAAACGCTGTGCTTCTGGAAAGAAGCTCCAAGGAAGCATTGGAGAGCTTTAGAGCCCTACAGTCCACCCATTTCAGTATGCATGGATTTCAGTGCACATTTCCATTTTTCATGACACACTGGGTGTCTGTCATGTCTGCAAGATGAAACTCTGAAATATTCACCACTGTCGTGGTGTTAGTGTGGGCATGTTTCAGCTGTGACAGCTACCTACATTCTTATAGAGACTGATGGAAAAAAAGGTCTACATTTAATTCTGACACTGTGCAAGAAAAGCTTTACCCAGTCATTTGATCTTTATTTTTAAGTCAGATGAGCCTGTTCCTTTCTATGAAAAAAGCCAAACAAACCTCACAAAGGTGTATCACATCGTAGGACAAACCCTTCTCTGATACCAGCTAGCTCTTTCTCATAGAAGCAATATCCCTTGGAGTGCTTCCTGGAGTGCAGAGCATGGCTCTGAGTTGTCCTGTTTTCCAGGAACCTGTGAATCTCCTCTTCAACTCTCTGAGACTGCAGTGAGATTCCCAAACCGGCAGATAATTCAGCAGACATGGCGGACCAGGTCTTTCAAGCTCATGTGTTGCACCAGATGAGTGCAGAGAGATTGATTTCAACACTATGCCGATTTGTTACTTGGAGATCACTGAACAACACCTCCACCATTTCCTGGTCCAGAACGAGCACAAGTGAACCCATAGCTGCACCTCTGTGATTTTGGTGGAGCCAGGTCCAATAGAACATCTTTGTCCTTCTCAGGAATTTCCCTAGGAAGGGCAGGGAAGAAGGCTTGTGGTCATATTTCGTTATCTTTCAGCAGTGCTCAAAACTCCTGAGACACACAGGGAGTTTTACAGGAAGAATGCAGCATTTATGGTAATCACTAGTGTATGTTCATGATAATAAAAGCACACATCAGGTGACTTTCCATTCTACCAGTTCCCACTATTCTGTGATACCTAGCCCAAATTTGGTTTAACAGAGCATACATGGAAGATTATTGTTGTTCAGTGAAGGGCCACAGAAACCTGGACACAGATATGAATTTGATTTTAAATTGGATATAAATGCTGAACTCCATAAGGAGCTGTGAGAAGCAGGGTTCATTGTCCCTCTTCAGACACCCAGTCCCATGTTCATCTATATACATGTAGGCAACAAGCTTAAGAGTGCAGCGGCTTCCTCCTTAAGTAGAAATCAAGTCCTAAAGATAGTGATTTAAGTTTCATACTAATTGAATTACACTTGAAGAAATAATTTCTCTCTACTAACTATGTATGTTACCCAGGACAAGTGTGATCCTAACTTAGGGACTTGAATTATGTGGTTGAAGTTGGGTAGGATGAATTTGTGTCATAATAAGCAATAAATTTGTTTCAAGATTTTTCAGAGTAATTAAAGTATGCTACCAATCAAAATGTTAGTTCATTAATGTTTTATTTAAAAGCATAAATGAAGATGAGGTTATCTGTAACGTGGGGATTTTTTGTTCACTTCTTTTTTTAAATATTCAAATCACATCAAGCTTACTGTTTCCTTAAAGGACACAATTTGTAGATGTTGTGATCAATGTGCCTCATGTGATCTCATTTTTTAAAGAAGTTTCATGAGTTAACCTTCTTTAACTATGAAAATCCTTATTTCTCAGTACAACAAAGAAGTAACTCTCCTAACATGTGACTCACCTCAGCTGTAACTCAGATGGTACACAGATTATCCTAGGTGTCTCTCTGAAGTCTATAAACTTGAATATCAAATGTCTCAGAAGAGAATTATCATAACTTCCTTTAAAAAAAAAAATAAAAGGAGGAAAATAAACTTACTTGCCATGTGTCCATTAAAAAAAAAAAGACTATGGCTAGAAAAAAACATTTGAAGATCCTGGTCTTAAGGAAGACTCTAAAGAAAAATGTGCAGATGTAATTAGTTCAGCAAATGTTGAAATGCTGTCTTTTAAGAGTATACTCCATTTACTTTTAATACAAAAATTCCAGCATTAACACCCCTGGCATACTAAGCCAATTTGCACCCTTTGCAATCTAATGTTTCATCAGGTTTGTATTAAATGTAAGTGTAGCATCTGACTCCTTAGAAATTGTCAGAATTAATTAAGGTAATCAGTCTAGTCCAGTATCCTGTTTTAAACTGTATTATTATCATCCTTAAATGAATGTGCAAGAGTCTCCACAGCAGATAGTTGTAGAATAACTTGCCTGCAGTGACAAGATATTCTGAAACCTCCAACATGGCACAGATGTTTTATGCTTTTTGATAGGACAGTTTATATCCCATTTAAATTGGATAGTATCAGGTGATTTTCTGCCCAGTCCTTTTATGAGTAATGCTGAGCTCTTGCTCTCCACAATATCTTGTGCCAGTAAAGTTCGCAGCCTAATTAAGCATCATTTGAAAAGGAATTTCCTTTTCTTCATTTTTGTTTTTCATGTAATGACCACTTGCCCTTGTATTATTAAAAAGAATGAAAAGATGTGGTTGATGTAATTTTACTCTAAAGTTTATTTATATATCTTTATCATATCACTTCTCTTCATCATATCTGCATTCCCATTCTGAAGTTCATTATTCCAGTCTTTTCATAGAGTCTGGTTTTGGTGTCTATGATCTGATGATACATTTTGTTTTTTCTGGACTTTGAAAAGTTATCTTCATTTGAAATAATTCGTTTTCACTCATGAATGTCTGAATTAGATTAAATTATTACTTCATTTTATTTAAATTTTTGCAAGATAGGATTAAAGAAAATTTTATCTCCTACTTTGAATAACAGGGATTAGCTAGGCATCTGTAGAAAATCTATAGCATTCAGGGATTTTTCTTTTTATTGGTAGCATAAACTTAGTAACTGTCATGTTTACACCTTTGACACTTGCTGTAGACTTTTTAGGTAACCATGTCAAATAAGAATTACACATTCAATGCTCTTTCAGACAGCTGGAGGTCAAAATTACTTCTGTGCTGTCTCTCCCAAAGTTCATGAGGCTTTTGAGGTGCATCAGATTAACTTTCATGTTTGAATACCTAAGCATATATAAATCAAGTTTTAAAATAAATAAAATATTTATTTTTATCAAGTTTATAAACCAGTCTCTCCTTGTATTATCACTCTTAATTATTTACTGATATAGTCCAAGGCAGAGGTAAGGAATTCCAAAGCTTTTTCAGTGTGTGAAGCTGGTTCCTGCTGCGGGTGGTGTGTGCACACTCACACATGCATGCTCGGATGCATTTTTGAGGCACAGGAGTACTACTGTGTGATGCAGAAACAACACTGCTGTGAAACACCGGAGTTCAACCACAGCACACTGACTCTGTGTACTCACCTTTGGGGTACTCTTTATTCTTCGTGATGAATATTGATGCCAAGGACTCAAAAATTTTTTTCCTCTAGGCCCAAGAGAACTGGCTGTTATTGTGGTCTGAGCCTGTTTTCAACATTTTGTCTAATATAAAATTTCCACTTTCCACATCAGTGTTGCTCTCATGTTCAAGTTAAATCATACTTTCCTTTTTGTAAATAACAAGAAGAAAATGATAATCAAGTGGAAAATGGGAAAGAAGCATTGCTCACCCTGTCATTTTCCATTCTAGGGAAGCACACTTTGCTTGGTATATTTAATAACTGTGCTCTTCATCCTGGCCTTCATGGGGCTGCATGGGGCTGCAGCAGCTTAGTCAGAGAGATGAGGACCCCAGAGGCCTCACAGCTTCACAGAGGACATCCTCACCTAGTAGAAACCATGGTTATGGCCTTCCTGAAGGCATATACATCACAAAAGAGGGTAACAGCAAGGAATCTGAATTTCTCGTTATGAATGGTCTGACTTGCAGTACGTTGGCATGTTGGCAATGGGAAAGCCTGTACTACCATTTGCGTGTGTTCAGCTACAACTTCAAGCCTTAACATTTTGCTGGTGCTCAGGTTCATCAGCTTAATGTATGAGTGTGGGCTCTTTCTCCTTTAGTATGGGCAAATGTCAACTGTGGGTCAGAGTTTTGGCAAATACACCCTACTTCTTACTTCTTGGGATTTTTCTCAGGAAGAGATGCACCTGGGGCCACAGCTCTGCAAGAGGGTACAGCACCTTCTTACTGGAAGCTTTGTGTGCAGACGAGGGACGTGTGGAAAAGCTTAAGAGAACTTCCATCACTACGGTATGATTGCGTTGTCCGTAAGCTGCAGGAGCACACCGTAATGAGGCTGGAAAGAGTTTACATTGCTTCATCCAGACTCCCTTTTATATCTATTTTCTTTGCCTCCACCCGCCTTTTTCTGGGGTTTGTTTTTCTTGTTTCTTATGGCTGAGTTTCCCACTCTGTATTGGATTGCAGCCAAAGTATGTTTTTATAGGCTGGGAAGAAGTTTTCCCACATTACAGACTGGCACCTAGTGGGTGCACATTAGTTGCCATCCTAGGCACGCAGGAAGCCTGGCTAGAGAGGGGATGTTACTTTATTGGAAATTCTTTATTGCAATTGTATAGTTGATGTTACTAAGAAGCTAATTGAGGTAGTTATAATTAATGATGCTTCCCATACCTCATAAACATTTTGCCTCTATGTATAATGTCGGTGGTTTTAATTTTTTTTTAATTGCTTTCTGACAGTTCCTGGCTATCAACTTTTATTCCATTTAGGTATTTCAAAATCACAGCTGTCCATTTCTTTCATCACCTTATCGCTTTTGTTGCTGAAGCCAGTATTATACTGTTCCAGAAACCTCCTGTTATAGTTTATATCCCCTTCTATAAAGATGCTCTTAAAATCTTGGCTTTCTGATGGCCTTTTGGAAGGCCTTTTCTAAGACCTCTCTTATTTCTACCAAAACCAAGTCTGTCATCTTGGCTTCCTGGTTCCTTTTGACTTTTAATGAGCTTGAGCTTTTGTCCTAATGCTAAAACCCCAAAGTGAAGTGCAAGTGGACTGCTTTGTGTTCAGTCATCATCCTTTGACCCTTTTGGTTTAAGCAACCCTATGACAAGTTAAAAGTTTCCCAAGAGCACAACTCCTGAGGTCATTAGTACAGAGAAAATTGTCTATGGTGTCAAAGTGTTCTCCTTATACAGGAATATCAGTAAAAACATTCTGTCTTACGCTGTTCCTCCACTGTGGAGGGTTAACCACTCAGGAGACATTTCAAGAAATTTAAGAAATACTTAGACATCTTTAGTTGTTTATTGATGTTTTTGTTGTTGTCACTGTTTTTCCGTCCCAAGTTAAAAGGAGACATGAAGAGAAGCAACAAAATAAGATGCACGTGTTGGACACATGAAAGCCATTGGATGCACTTCCTTTTACCAAAGGTGATAGTATGAAAACTATTGAAACTTCCATTATCTAAACAGTAGATTTTTTTTATACTGGTGACTTGACAGGTTTGGGGTTTTTTTAATGCTGTTATAAAAGATATGGATACAGCATTCTCCCAGTGACATCTTTTTTAGTGAGCAACTGTATCGTGTGAGCAACCAGCTACAATATTTACAACTCAGATTTGCACAACTCGATGCACATTTGTAACTAGCAGGTTCTTTAAGAATTCTGCTTTTGTTTTCCATAACCCTTAGTTTTATGTCACTAAGATCATTAACTTTATAACATGAATTCCACATGTTGAAAATGGCAGAAAATACACTACCTTAAATCTGATAGAAAAAATGTGAAACAGTTAATCCATAGACTTCTTTTATTTTCATCTTCTATACAGAGGAAAAGTCCAATAGCACTCAAGAGTGATTTTGCCAGACCCTATTTTTACTGCTATTCATATTGAAGTTCCAGGGAACTAGTACATATTTCTAGGAAGTACTTATTACCAGTTTCAAAGAAACTTTTTTTTTAAAACCTCGAAGGATTTGGGTATTGATTCTATAAAGAAAAAAAAGTACCAGGATATCAAATACAATTAATGTACTGTTTCTGACAGCTGATAATTTGTATGCTAACAAACATCTTTAACCCACCACAGCATCCTTCCTTCTGCCAATGACTTTGTGCTCCTAAGTAGTGCTTTGTCTAAAGAATATTTTTTGATTGTTTCCCAGGTGTACATCGTAATGATGGAAACTGGTTGTACTTCTTACCTCTAACATTTATGTGGAAGAGCTGGTAAAAATTTGGCCTTCTTTGCATCTCAGATATTGCTTGTGACTTGATCTGTAAGTGCATGGATTCACACACTGCTAGTGTTATTGGTGTGTCAAATCAGGGGAAAGGGATGTCATGGACTTTCAAGCATTCTGCCAAAGTCAGTATCTAGAAGGTTATATTGAGGGAAAGACATGCTACAACATCCAGACAATGTTGTCTGACTCACTGATGAACCTGTTGCCTCCTTTTTCAGATCCTTGGGGTAGGAAGTGGAGGATGAACTTCCATAGACCTTCTGCCAGAGGAAGGCCTACTGAACACTGTCCAGAGATAACATCTGGTCTGTTCTGAGATATGAAGATGTGCCTGCCTTCACTATGGCCACTAACCTCCTTTTCTCCTTTGCCTACATATAAGATAGAGATTTATACAAACAGATGGGATAGAGCTGTACAGAAGACTGCACATGATTTTTGCTTCTGGTCTGGGCTAAGAGGTCAGATGCCTACGTTTTTCCTTGAGTTTTTAAAAAAGCTATTTTTCTTCTGTATTTGTTTCTAGACAGGCCAACTTTACACAACAACAACAATTCAAACAGCCCAGGTTTTGAAAAATTGGAAAGGCTTTGCATAATATTAGGTCCATCTGTATGTGGAAAATACATTGGTTTGTACCTTTTCAATGAATCACTCTTCTTAAGTAAAAAAGCAAAAAAATGTGCAAAGCGCAGATTTTGAGGTTTCTGAAACTTGCTGTGAAAATTTTGCACAGCCCTGTGTAATAGTAACTTTAACTTGACACAGCCCAGTTGTTCTGGCTCTTTATTTCAGGCTTCTTTATTACATGCACCTGTTTCAACTAACGCGTAGCTGTTTCTGAAACTCCTGATTGGCCTGCAGCCAGGAAGCACTGTGTGTTCCCACAGTTAATATGATCTAGGTCTTTAGAGGGTTCATGGGGATGTGTGTAATACGAAAGTCCAGACAGATAAAAGCTTTCCCCTTACTTCTGCTCAACAATAGCTTTGCCTGTTTACTTCTTCTGGTCTCACTACCAAAAATTTGGGAGAAGAGGTTGTTCTTTTAAAACGTCTCCTGCATAGGCTGCACTTCAAGTTCACAACGAGTTCAGGGGAGTTTTGCACGGTTTTGGATTTCATTACGACCAGTTCATGCAACTCTGGACTAATCCTGTCTGTCCAGTTCCATAGTAAAAAAATGTGGGCCTCTAATGACATCAACAAATAAAAATAACCAGCTAATTTAACAATAAGTACATTATGCAGTTGAACGTAAATGTAGAGATGCATTTTCTATTTGTACTTTCATGTTGGTTCTGGGTAAGATTAGGTAAAGTAAAGCTTTTAGTAAGAAAATATGATATGGTCACCTTATTTCTGGGAAAAAGAGGCTTTGTGTGAGAGTGCTCTGTGGCTGTAAAGCAAGGAATATGGTAACAAGCTCTCTGGAGAAGGGTTTGCCCATTGAATTCCAAGGGACTCACTGTTCACAACTGGTTACCATATTTTTGTTTGCAGTAGCCACATGCAAAAACATGCCTCCTTCTCTAGCAGCAATCCACAATTTCAGCATCACCTCAAAATCTAAAAGTGGGACAAACCTGTGTTAAATTCATTATTAAAGTTTCTTCACACAATTTCATTTTTAACAGAAAAACATTAAGAATTTGTTTCACCACTCCCTAGAAATCTTTTTTTCGAAAGGGCACAAAGGACATATATTTTCATGTGTCTCCAGTATATTTTTCAGAAAACTCACTCCATTAGAAAGTAGCTGCGCACAATTTACATAATTTTTTAGAGGATTCGTTCTTTGATATCTCTGGAGATATCAATCAAGAGGAGCAGACAGACTTTAACTGCAGGCATGAAGGGAAGCACTTAACAGGGTATTTTTCCATTCTGCAGCACTGTGGTTGCATGAAAGCAAAATGTGATACTTGGTGAGATCAGAAAATCAGAACCTGAATCAATAATACTGCAGTTGTTTTGGGGAAGGTCAGCTTAAAGAAACAGCAACAAATTGTGGTTTAATGGAGTTAAAGGAGAAACACTGCATTGTAGTTATAAGAAGAATTTATTTTAATGTTACTAAGCATACTTTACTAATTGTTTGGGAGAAAACTGATAGATTCTATCTAAGTGTAAATGCTGAAACATTTCTAGATGCTCTAAAACACTTACTTAGAAAAAAATAGTTTTCTCTCAAATCTGTAAAGTAAATTTATTTACTGAATTCTACAAGTAATGAGGAATGCACACAGCCAAAAAAAGGGGGTGGGCAGGGGAAGAGAGTAAACATTTCTGTAAGTGAAATTCAATTTTATTTTTGCATTACAAACCTTATTATCTAATTCTTTGACCAGCTCTATCCAGAAATCAGGCTAGTGGGAAAGGAAAGAACTACATTTTCAACTGCACAAAGAATCAACCTGAGATATGTCTGCCCAGACTGCTGGAAACATCTCACTGAATCGAGGTACAAATGGCCTTTGACAGAAGAAGTCGGGTGCCTCCTCCGGCAGCCTGTCCCATTCCTTGCTGGAGGTTACCCTCTGCTAGCTGAGCTGGTGGAACAGAGTTTGCTTTGCTTCCTGTTCTGGTCACAGTTTACAATGTTTTAAATTAGAAGGTGGGTTTTATATTAAGACGTTGAGAAGTGGAGTGACTGTGGTGTCCCATTTTGCCAGCTCTGGCTGCAGAAGACCAATAGCAAACAGCTTCAGCGCAGAGCACCTTTTCAGTGAGTCACTGCTGTTAGAGGATTGGTAAGACCAGCCAAACCAGCCAGAGGACTACTACTGGTGGTCAGTGGTTTCTGCCCAAGATTTGCTGAGATTCGGAGACCTTAACCTCCATTTCACTCTGTGGGCAGGAATGTGTGCAGAGGATGGAATTTTCTGCCCCATTCCTCCCAGTTATCTTTCTACTTGTGTGATTGTTTCTCATTTCATTACTTTCTGCCTTACCTAAATGGACAAATCCCTCCTCCCACAGCCTCCATGTCCATTTAGTTCCAGTACTGCCCCACTGGTCCCCTCACCCACCCATTCCTTTTCNTTTCCCAAGCCATTTCCATTTTTCTCCAACCAGAGCTTCTTTTGTCAACCCATCCTGATTCTCGAACACATTTGAGGATCTCGTGACAACTCTGGCTTATATTTTTCTCACTTTCCTTCTGGGTCCCCCTGTCCCCATGGACCTCTGCATGTACCTCAGTGTTGTCATCTCCCCTCTATCTTTGTCACACCTTTCACACAGTCAGTCCCAGAACTCCTTAAAACCATCTTCTGCATTTATGTTTCTTTTTGCAGTCTGTCATCACTGTCTTACCTGATCACTAGGTCTGAATAACCACATTTCTTTCCCCAGCTTCCAGAGCCAATCTCTACTCAACTAGGCTGTTTTCACCACCAAGGATACCTCTTCCCATTTCTTTCTCCATTTTCTTTTGCAAGATCCTTTCCCCCATCTAAACTGTGATTATTCTTCTACCTACACATTATTTGGGCATCAGCAAAGGAATTTTTTTGCTTTTGTCCTTAATGTCCTGAAATAACCAAAAGTAGCTATTTCAGGGAAATCCAGATTCATTCTAGAAGCCCTGAACTGAAGGTTGGGTATTCTGGCAGTCTTCTTGGATCCTTCAGGCATAGAAACAGTGAGGGAATAAGATTATTGCTCCAAGGGCCCGAAACATACACAATACACTCAATACCAGCAGCTGTGGGAGGATCAGACATGATTATTTTATCTGCTGAATTCTGGCAATATCTATAAGGCAAATGTAAACTCACTTTTTTTTTTTCTCCCACATAGTTTTTTTATTTGATTGCATTTCAGATGGGTCCAGGTTTTAGTGATTTGTTTCAGTCCACAGCTATTTCAGATCTCCCCAAACTAAAAATAAATGGGTTTTTTTTGCCCTTGAAAAACTATACCTTTCTATATTTTTAGTAGTGGATTACATGCCAGTGTGCCTTGGCAGCCAAGAAGGCAAACCGCATCCTGGGGTGCACCAAACACAGTATAACCAGCTGTTCGAAAGAGGTGATTATCCCGCTGTATTCAATGTTGGTGCGGCCTCACCTTGAGCGCTGTGTGCAGTTCTGGGCCCCACAATTTAAGAAGGATGTTGAGGTCCTTGAATATGTCCAGAGGAGGGCAACAAAGCTGGTGAAAGGGCTGGAAGGAATGTCCTATGAGGAGCTGCTCAAGACTTTGGGTTTGTCTAGCTTGGAGAACAGGAGGCTGAGGGGCAACCTCATTGCTCTCTACAGCTTCCTGAGGGGGGGAGGAGGAAGGGGAGATGCTGATCTCTTTTCCCGGGTACCCAGTGATAGGATACATGGGAATGGTTCAAAGCTGCACCAGGGGATGTTCATACTTGACATTAGAAAACATTTCTTTATGAAGAGGGTAGTCGAACACTGGAGAAGTCTTTGCAGAGGGTGGTTGATGCCCCATGCTTGCCAGTGTTTAAGAGGCATTTGGTCAATGCCCTTAATAACATGCTTTAACTTTTGGTCAGCCCTGAAGTGGTCAGGCAGTTGGACTAGATGATCATTGTAGGTCCCTTCCAACTGAAATAGTCTATTCTGTTTTCAAAACAAAAACAATGACAACAACAAAATCCAAAATCAGCAAAATATCCAATAAATCCTTCAGAATAGGCAGTTAACATCCATATACCGTTTGGACATTTTTTTTTTCAGCAGGAAGCAAAGTAATGAAGGAGACTCATGAAGAATCTTTAATATGCAATATTAGCAGCTTACCATAGGATGACTGAACTACAAGCTCTGATACTTGCAGGTATGAAAGATGTGGACGTTTTGTTTTGATCTACGGCTTGCAAATATCTGAGAGGTAGACTTTAATTTTCTTAAAGTCTTATTCTCTTCACTGTAAATTTAATTTTCCCTAAAAATTTATTGACTTTTACCATTGATCTTAATTTCTTTTATTGCATTTGGTGGTACAATCCTGTTCAGAGATGAAGACTAGACCCTTCCAGGTCCTTCCATGGACAGATATGAGCAGGGAAACAGTATTTTAAAAAAATGGGGTTTTAAAGTTTTCTATTGTTACCCAATTTCTGAAAACTAAATGGAATTTCCTCATGCCTAGTGTTGTTGAAGTCAACTTCTCACTGGGACACCAACTTTAAGTTTCAATATCTATGGAAAAAAAAAATTCTGGAAGCTTTGGAATTAAATTGGCCTATTCTTTACTTTTTTAACCACTCTGGTTAATTAAAGTTTTAGTGGTACTAGTAACTGTTTCTGTTCTAGCTTTGCTGCTCGTAAAAAGAGAGTGGTGTGCCTAAAATTTTTTGGTTTTCTTTCTTTCCTGAAAAGGACTAAATATTGAAGTCTAGTTTGTATTTCAATTTTCACTTTAGAAATTGTCTATACCACGTTAGCAGGCATTCTGTCTTCTGGTCTGGAAGCCTAGGCCTATTAGGAGGAGATAGTTTGTAAAGAACTGGTAATTCTCATTTTTTCACATCACTGTAGGGCTTCTATTCCACCTTTATGCAAAATGGTTTAGTAATAATGGAAGCTAAAACATTAAAGGTCTGTTTATCACTTGCAGACCTTTAATATTTAGCAGCCCCTATTTAAAGTAATCCTTAAATATAATCCTTATCATCCATATATATCCTTAAATATCATCCAAAACTTATTTGTGCTTTTCTCTGTATTTTAGGAGCAGGTCTTTTGCATGGGATGCTGAAGAAATGCAAGAACCATAGATTTTTTTTTTTTTTTTGTCCTTATCTGAGAGCCACATCTATTTGTTTGCTTGCTTGCTTGCTTAACTGTCATCCTCTAATGGATTCTTTAGAATAATATTTTAAAACTCAGTATTAGCAGGTTTCATAAGGAAGGGGAATGTGGATGTTGCTCATCTGCATTTAGCCAAAGGCTACAGGGGATGGTTACCTCAGTGCTTACACACAACTGCATGTCTCCAACAACAAGTGACAGTGTTGGATCTGGTGCGTAAATATTTCTCCCTGTTCCCACATTACTGATATATCTGGACCTGTATGAATTAAGGATTCAAAATTAAGAATCAATAAAGGATTAAGAATTAATATACTTTCCATCCATATGAAGAACTATACATTGTTGTTTCCTTTTCTTTTAGGTGATTTTTAGCCTGTGTTATGTGAGATCAAAATGTTATACACGTTCAACACCTGCAAAGGGTAACATGAGGTGACTAGATTGAAAACTATAGAAAATAACATTTACATAAAATGAAAAGTGTTTCTGACAATAACAGGACATCAGTATTAGAGAAATACATTTTTATTTACAGTTTCATCTTTTTCTTGAACTTTCAGGTGATTGTTTTTTTTAATGCATTATGATAATGATGAGGTACTATCAGGTTTTTAAGGGTGAAGGAGTTAGTGAACACAATGATCCATAATAAATTGCTAAACTGTATTCCAAAGGAATTGAAATATAAAATGTTTTGTGGACTAGCATTAATAGCAATTTGTATTTAGAAAGCGCTGTTTCGGAAACTCAGGCAAATGTTTCACATACCAAATCTCTAGTGATCTACCAGCATAGGCTTTGATTCAGTTAAGTATTAGACTTTCAGCTTTCCCATATCCCCTTAATTGTCTCTGGCCTTTCCAGTTTTCTATGGTCATTTCCCTCTCTCCCCCTCCCATTTCCAGTAAACCCAGGAAAGTAGCAAAATTTGCTAGTAGCTTTTATTTAAGTTACCTAAGACAAGAGGATACTGTGCAAAAATATAAAGAGCTCTAATCACTCCAGTAT